>OZ020521.1:24682048-24727875 GCA_963971425.1 Bryoerythrophyllum caledonicum
ATTGGCTAGATAAGGATTCAATAAAGCCCCTGCATAATGGAGATCTGTTGTCATCATCTCCCAACGCCGTAGGAATGATCCTTCAAGGTGAGTTGCAATTCCATCAAGCATGTTGAACGGCGCATTGCGCAGCTTGAACACGTGCTCCTTTAGCTTGTTCATGGTCACCCAAGCAATTCCCATTGCCGGAGTATCACCATCAAAAGTCCGCTATGCCATTAGTACTGGTGCCACTACAAATTCAAATTTAGTGCACCGATGCCAGAAAGTCTTCTAGAACGGTGGCTCGCACTTGCGATGCCTTCGCATGGGGACGGTGCCCGTTTTGCCTATCGAAAAGAGAGGATACGTAGGATATCCATGCAGGGTCTATCACAACCATCTCTAGGGCATTCTTCACTTCCAACAGACGATGGATCATTATGTAATTGCATGCAAACCTTGTTACTGCTGGCCACAACAGAAGACAATTGTGGCAAAAATCGACGGAAAAGGGCCATGGACACATGGTGGTTCTGGATATACAATGCAATATGTTTCGCCTTCTAGACGAGGTCTTCAAATATGTCTTCCTTCCCCCAGTCCTCGAGGAGGAGGTCCAAAATAGGTGCACAACACCCTTGAGTATATATGTACGGGTACTCATCGTTGACCTTCATTGCCCCCAACATGTTTGAAGCATTATCGGTGCACACTTGGACCACATTCAATCGTCCAACCTCACAGATATAACTTTTCAATTAGTCCCCTATATATGCCGTAGATTTCTTCATACCCATGGTGTCTATAGACCCCAAAAAGATATCACCCATTGGACATACGAGCATGATATTCATGAGAGGGCGACGTATAACATTGTCCCACCCGTTCGAGCATATTGTTGCCCCATACTTGGCAATATCTATGCCAGTCTTCTTGTCCACAAGGTCTTTCACTTCAATTTTTAGAGGCTCAATGTATGTCGTCCTCATGGCATTGTACGATGGCGGTGTATAATCAAAACCCGCCTTTGACGTTGCAAGGGTGGCCTTGATGAAGGCTGGATGTCTAACCACGTTGAATGCAACGTTTGCTTCATAAAAAAATGTGCCTATAATTTGCCCAACTCTTTTCGTTTTTCTATTTGGTAAGCCTCTGGAAAGCTCCGTTGTCGTACAGATCTTGGTGTTGATGATGCAGCTTCGCTAAGAGGATTTGTGGACTGCGTGTTCTCCTCATTTTGAGTTTCCAAGAAACTACCTTGTTGGATGGATTGGCTAGAACAAGGTTCAGTGGAACATGTTGCTAGTGCACTAGGTAGGCCAACGATCTCCGCCTCGGTCATTCTGATAGAAATAGTATTCCCCCATCTTTTAAAACGGGCCTAAATAACAGCTGCTCGGGCCTTAGTGCATAAAGTCTTCGTCCATTGTGGATACCCATAGTGTGATATGCACCTCCCACGTTTGTATGCGAACGTGTAATTGCACCAAACACATGTCACTTGATCCTTCTTGTTAAATGTATACCATGGAGCCCACTCCTTCGTTTCAGCCCTTTGTTGAGACGACATCACAATAAAATCGGCGCGCAATGTTGTGCCAAAGAGAATCCGCCAAAAGTAATAGGAAATTGTGTGTGCATAGAAAATGTGGACACAAAGGTCACTCACAAATTTGTAGATTCATGCAAGGAGCCCAATAAGGCGGTCCAGGACACGAAGCCAAGAATGTAAGGTAAGTCAAGCACATTGCATATGGTTCTTTTATAGTGCTGGAGCAGGAGCATCTGGGGCCGCGCGCACAAGGAGGGCCGGGCGCATACTCTATGTGGTCGGGCGCGCACGTTGTTGGCCGAGCGCGCACGCTTCCACCCAAAAGCGCACGCTGTGGGCCGGGCGCGCACGCTGTGGGGTCGTGCACGTACGCTTGAGGGCCGGGCGCGCACAATGTTGGAGCGTGCGCACTAATTTGACGGTATATTGAAACATTGCAACACTTAACATTTTGATATGTAAAACATCTCATAAAAATCCACTAAATATACATGATGCCACTCAATTTACAAGGTTTTATTAAATATACAAAATATTGCTCAATATTAAATGGCAGTTACACAATTGTAGAAAGCTCTTGTTTCAAATCGTTTCAACATTGCTCTATGTACATTTCTAGCACTGTTGTAGTTCTAAACTCCCTTAAAGCCAGTAAGAAATGAAAGAAGATTGTCTTTCTCCCAAACTTGTGCCTTCAAGTCTTGAATTTCTTCAAGACATTTCGCAACTTCATTATCCTTCTCATCGAGATCTTCTCCTAGATCCTCAATTACGTTCAAGCTTTCATTTAGTCGCTTCACAACTCGAAGATAATTGTCACGACTCACCCAATCACCCTCCGTAGACTTTTTTTTATTATCCACGCCCTCCTTAGGTACCGCATCCGTCTTAGTGGCATCTCCGTCTTGTTTTGAAACCGACGGTTTAGGGTTTTAGCCTGACATGATGGACAATTCTTGTTGCCTACGCACAGACTGATGACATCCGGTATCTGAGTCGGATGATGAAGACGCGGACCACTCAATTTTTTTATCCGAAGGTTCAAGTTCCATGGTTTTCCCGAGACCGTCTCTTAGAAACTTCCGCACAAATGGTATTTTAATCTAATGACTAGCGCCATCTTGGAGTGTGTTTGGATTTCCATTGTCCTCCAATCAACCGGTATGCCAAGTACCACCTCGGCGTAAACCATCCGTAAAATTGAAATATTTACTGAGTTGCGGTGCAATTTCACCTCGTCATAAATGTGCTGGTACGCTTGGATACAACGCTCCTTGAAGAACTCATTGGTGCAGTACCCCAAGTTGGCCCTGTTTGTACGTCGCATTAGAGAATACCGCGAGTATGGCCAGAGGTGCCCCAAATGACACCATCCAATGTATTTTGCACATTGTGCAAATGTCCATGGAAGTGGAACTGCCTCTTTACCAGAAAATGCCTTCATCTTTTCATCCATCAACACATGAAGGCGTTTCTTCTACTTTGAGTGTGCGTGACAAAAATCACGTTTTCGTTTTCCGTGGGAACTGCTAGTGGAAGATGGTTGTCCAGAATTCATGGTCACGAGGTGCAGGAATACGAAGGTGGCGAAATACGAAGGTGTCAATGGACACCGTAAAAAAATTTCCAAAAGTGCCAAGCAAGAAGTCGCCACGTGGCTGTTGCAGGCCAAAGCGCCTAGGAAGTGTGGCCTGTAACTTTGAAATCTCATATATAGTAAAAGAGTGACCTATGGCTGGCGCAAACGACCAAGACGCGCGCAGAGTGTCGTAGTCTAGTGGTTCGTTATTCTCAAAATTAACCGAAATTAACCTTAAGGAAGCCCACCTTACGAGATCGTTTCCAGGGATTTTTATCGTGCATCAAACTCTTTAAATCTTAACAACAAATCACACATAATACCTTGGCACATCCCGGAAGATGGTTTCCCCGGTACCTTAGTAACCAGTATCAAGTAACCACATGTGTTTCAGTTAAACTCTGTTGAACGTCAGAGTAGATTTCCGGTAAGTTTTTACAGTGCCCGAAAAATCACTGCCCTCCGTTCTCGCAGTCCAGAGGCCACAATATCCACAATCTAACCCTACACCTTGAAAGAGTTATAAAGGTCGCATCCGGTTCACCGGTCTTCACAATCTACCAGGAACTTGTTCCGGTAAACCGGTCACGCAAGCCCGGGTTCCAACTACAACCATACCCAATGAATCAAAGCAAGAAGATACAAGACTCACAACAAGTTAGTACTAAGCAAATCATATGAGCAAAACAACCTTCCACGGGGATTGTCGGAACACATCCACTGCAAGGGTAATAATCTCGGTATTTTCCGGACTCAGGCTTAGCCGGGATGTCTTCCGGTGTACCGAGAGAAGGGGGATGTCACCCCCTACTCCCCACCAATCCGAACACTTCCCACTTAAGGGAGGCTATCATAAATAGCCGTGGGCTTATTGGATCCCATCCGGTAAAGCAACTCTTCCCGGTCCCACCGGTGAAAAGTCTAGAGCATAAGTCCCGGACCTCACTCTTCCTATCTAACCCGGATATCCTAGCCTCTCGGGATGTCTCTACTCACACTCTATCACTTAACACACAACAAGTCACAACCTTGCACACCTAGCAAAGACACACCAGGAGGACTCAACTCTCTCTCGGTCCACTCACACAAACTCAACGAAGACTCTAGACACAAGCAATGAAGGCAAGACACGAGCACATCAACAAAGAGAAGAGTAAATAACACAAGAGCCCAAGGCCCTTAAGTACACAAAGGCCATTAGCTACCCTCCAAAACTAGATCCTCAAAAGGTGGAAATGGCATCTAAAGAGTGCACTAAAGCCAATAGCTACGCTCCAAAACTAGACCGCAAAAGGACGAAACGGCATCTAGGAGGTGCACTAAAGTCAATAGCTACCCTCCAAAAGTAGCTCCACTAAAAGACAAAACGGCATCTAGATCCTAAAATTTAGGGTAGCCTAGTCACCGGCGGATTATCGGTAGACCGGTAAACTGGAAGACTCCCGGTTCGGCGGTCCCGGGACCGGTGAACCTTTTCCTAACAAAAATAAGTAGCCGGAGAAACCACTCAAGTGGTAGTGACCGGGTGCGCAATGGGGCCCCATCGACATCACTACTCTTACCCTAGTGTGTAATTCTAGCAACTTAAAACAACATCTCACCAACCAGTGAGGTAAACCAACACATAACATATAACAAAGACTCAACCGGAAGACTCTTCCGATTGAGACGTATAGGGATTGGCACTATGTCTGGAAGTACCAACATGGTTCAGAGAATCCCCCGGGAGGTCGGATGTCTCAACCGGGAGGTCTACCGGTGGATTGGGAATATCCACCGGAAGGTCGGGTGTATCTATAGATACATGCGGAGTCTCTTTAAGCTCGATTAGTATAGCCGTAGAGGACTCCACCAAGGAATGCGGGGTTGAGGAAAGGAGGTCTATCGGTTCCTTCCCAGTAGAAGTTACCGAGAGGCTTATTTTTCTCTCATAGACTTTCAAGTCCCACTCCTTGGAGGATGGGAAATCCACCCGACTCACCGGAGAGCCATGTAGTCCCGGGTCGACAAATTCCTCAAAATGCCTGTACTTCCACCAATCTCCTTATTAACTTGTCACAAACTCCGGTCTGGCCCGGAAACACAAGTCTACCGGTCAGCTGGTAGACAACTCCGAAACACTTTGCTAGAGTATGTGGATATGAGTGTCTCACACATCAAGCAACATACTAACAACACAAGGTCACATATAATGATTTAAAATT
This sequence comes from Bryoerythrophyllum caledonicum, assembly GCA_963971425.1. NCBI lineage: Eukaryota > Viridiplantae > Streptophyta > Bryopsida > Pottiales > Pottiaceae > Bryoerythrophyllum > Bryoerythrophyllum caledonicum. Next base: position 24,687,366 of record OZ020521.1, read on the forward strand.
TAAAATAACAACTTGCCACAGGGCTAGGACAATCGACAACAATTACACAATAAACAATAAGGTCTAGATGAAGTTCTCCAAGGGACTTTTTCTCTAGGCCGGGGAGGATATTACCGGGGAGTCGCCCCGGTAGACACGAGAGGAAAAGACTCACAAACAAGAAATTCTCACAAACAAAAGAAATCCACCATGGGCAAGAGTCACCTTTGTTGTTGCACCCGCAACCTCCTTCCTTTGTCTCTTTTATCTTCTCGCTTCGGCCACAAATCTCCTCCACTTCCGCAAACCCTAGAAATCTCCACCAAACCCTAGCTCGCGCACCTCTTCCATCAAACCTTAGCTCGCGCATCTCTTCCACCAAACCTTAGCGTGCGCTACCTCCTCTTCAAACCTCTTGTGCTACCTCCTCTTCAAACCTCCTCTTCTTGAAACCTTAGTTGCATCTCCCTCTTTGCACTTCTTCAACTACTTCTTCAAACCCCAACTTCAAACAAAGACTAAATAGAGAGAGAAGGAGAACCTATGAAAGAGAGAGAACTAGATAGGGAGAAAGAGGAGAAAATTTGAGGGGGGGGAAAAAGATTTTAGAGAAGGAGGGGGAGAGAGAAGAATTCTAGAGGGGGGAAGAGTTTCTGTGGAGGAGAGGCAAATTTCGGGGAGAGAGAGGTCGACCATGACGGCTGGAGATACCCGGGCTGCTGCCCGGGAGATACCCGAGTACCCGGGTATCGGCCCATACCCGGGTTGGTACCCGAGCTAGTTCATACCCGGGTTGATACCCGTGTATGTATTTTTTTATTTTTTATTTTTTTTTTATTTTTTTAGAATCTTTTTCTTTTTTGTCTTTTCTTTTCTTTTCTCTACCACTACTACTAATTCAAACAAAAATTAGCATCTAGAAGAACTCAACTACTTCTAACTACCTTCTAAACTCAACTAGTTAATTTAGATTTAAGTGGTGATTTTAGACTTACGTCCCGGGATATCTCCCGGGACTCTTTTAAAATTGTTTCCCGGGACTTAAATTAGTGATTTTAAGACCTGGTTTTATCACCACTATAAACCTAATTAATGACTTAAGCATTTCCCTATTTTCTCTATTCGCTATCTAATCTAATTCCACACAATACTAACTATTTTTCTAGTTAATTAATACTAAAAACCCTATTTTAACTAATTTTTTTGGTAGGGGCGACCAAGTGGGAGTTTTAGACTTCCACACATACGCTGGAGGGCTGCGCGCGTACGCGAGAGAGCTGCGGGCGTAAGCGAGAGGGGTGTGCCTTGAACTTGTGCCTTAAACTTGACATACAATACTTCTACTTACTTATAACCTAGTGCCTTGAATTTATACTTACTTATACAATACTTATACTTTCACATACAATACTTAATACTTATACTTACTCATACAATACTGATACTTATTTAGGCACACAATACTTATGCTTACTTAATAATTTTTGGGGAGAGTTAGTACCTTCAACTAGCATGCTCAATGATTTGTTCCGCAAACTTATACTCATTTTAAGATATAATATGGATAATTTGTATGGTAGAATGCCATCTCTTATCATTTGGAAGGCCGTTGCAATTAGTTACATATAATTCAACCAAGAATAATAATGTTGCATTAATATTGGTGATTTTGTTACATCCCAAATCATTTATTATGCAAGAAATTAACATGATTTTGATTGTTTAGTCTTATGATTGACATGTTTGAGACAAAAAATTAAGTTTTATTCTTCAACACATGATATAAATTCCACTACAAAAAAATTCACGATGATACTACAGATTATTGTAGTCGGTTATCAAATATTAGACAAAAGTGAATTTAATTTGTTGACAAGAGTGCATGAAGTTGTACAAACATAGAAGATCATAACACATTCATCAAATATATAATTTAAACATATACAAGACTGTACAAAACATTCACTTTATTACATTGTACAAATTCAAAAACATGCTGAACCATACAAACTTGATTAACGTCAGAGATAAACAATATTGTTTCAAACTAAAGCCATTTATAAATGAAGTGAAATTTACAAAATTCACAAGGTCTATGATTTCAAAATGATACAAAATTGTCCGTTTATCATTCATGGCACTACTTCCATTGCTATCAAATTCTACGACTTTAAAGTAAACACCAACTTCGCGTATTCCTGGATTTGATTGTCCTTTTCTTGGAGTACTGCGCGTAATTTTTGAAGTTCTTCTTTTGTTGCGGTTGGCTTCTTCTACAAGATTCTTGTTTTCCTATAAACTCTGCTTATATTTAGCAAGAAGTTGAAGATGAGCCTCTCCGCCAATTAAAACATCATCAGAACACTCTAGGTTTTCATTGATGTTCTCATATGCAACCGCGTCCATCTTAGTTGGATCTTCTTCCTTATCAGAATCTTCTCCAATTGTCGGTGTTTCTTGGAGGGCAGAATCTAGCCAATGGCATTTAATAAAGCCTTCAATCTCCTTGCGATAAGTTGACTTACATCCAGCATCCGAGTCGTCACTGGAAGTGTTAGACCACACGACTTCCTCGTTTGGAACTTCAACGTCGTTGGCCATTTCTCCTAGAGCTTTGTCCGGAAACTTGCGCTCTATTGGAAGTGTCACTGTGGATACTGGTATCATCTTGGAGTTTAGTTGTATTTCCATCGTCATCCAATCGACTACTACTTCGAGTATAATTTCTACATACACCATACGTAAAATGGATAGATTTACCTCGTTCCGATGAACCTTTTCCGTGTTGTAGATGTGCTGGTACGCTTGGATGCACCGTTCTTTGAATACTTCATTGGTGCAGTAATTTAAATTACCCTTGTTGGATTTCCGAAGTTGCAAATACCGCAAATGCGGCCACATTCGTCCCAAATGACACCAGGCAATGTACTTTACACACTCTGTAAATGTCCACGGACTTCATACACCTCTCCAACCTCGAAATGCCTTCAGCTCACCATCAATGAATATGTGAATGCGTTTCTTCTGCTAGTGGTTGCGTACTCGTCCCGCATCTCGCTGTCGTTTCTTCATTTTCTTCTCGGAAGCCCAAATCTCAGAAGGCCCACTTGAGTCCATGCTTGAAAGTAGCGTGAAGGGGTGCCAGGAGTAAAAGGGTGTCAATAGACACCGGGACCCACTTCGCAATAGTGCCTAGCAAGTAGCCGCCACGTGGCAGTTGCAGGCCAAAGCGCCTAGGAAGTGGGCCCATCGTGCCACGATTCCCAAACTTATAGCGAGGTGTACATGCCCCTTGTAGGCCGCGCGCATACAAGATGGGACGGTCTTGTGCGTACCAATCATGGTCTCGCGCGTACGAACAAAGTGGCCGAGCACGTGCGAATGGGGCCGGGTGTGTGCGAATGGAGTCGGGCGCGTGCGCTTTGAGGCCTGGCGTGTGCGCCGTGACGCCGGGCGAGCGCGAACACAGACCATGGAAAGTTCGGTTCTTCCAAAATGGATTATCTTAAATGTTACTAACTAACTTCAATGTTTCAAAGGAGATGCAAGAATTCGGTCAATGCTTTAAAGATGTCCTTATATTAATATTGCATATGCAAATTCCGCAACATACAAAATGGTTACAAATGCTACGCTTTCATCTTGCATTCTATTTGCCTATACTCCACTTCATCACGCATCGGCTCCACTTAGTTCACCACTTCCTGAGGCCTCATCATCTAGCAATTTACGAGCTGCTCGCGTCCTCCGGTGAGGCCCATCCGTGTTTACCAAAGTACGTAACATTTCAGAGTTCCAAAGTGCTTTGAGAGTCTTCATAGTTGCCGGACTATGTTCCTCAAGAAGGAAGTCAATAGCTTCCTCCTTCCAAGTTTCCTTCCGTTGCGATTCTTCCCATTGCAAAGGTCAAGATCAGTGGCCTCTCTCAATTTTGACACCACTCTCTGGTGATTCCATAGTTTTCCATCTGAACGTCGCCCGAATTGAAATAGCTTCCGCCTAGCATCCCAATATCCGCCTATGACTTGGTAGAAGAAGTTTCGTTTACCAACATGGTCCGCGGTGGTTCCCGGTATGAGCTTCTTGGCCACTCGTAAAATTTCTTCGTGGTCATTTTCCCAACCAAATTGTGTGCTTACACTGGACTTATGTAGATGGTGGCACTGCGCATGCCAATTCCACACCAAATCTTCTCCCCACTTTTGAGCATAGGCATCCCCTGGCGCATTCTCTGGGTTCAGCTCCCAACTAGGTGGCATGTAGGCGGTGAGGCCAAACAATTCATACAAGCGCTTATGAAATGGTGCTCTACACTTTGCGCAAAACCTATGTGTCAAGATACCACCTAGGAGGCACATCGGATGGTATAAACACCGACACGTGCCAAGAGCATATGCACCTTCTAGCCCGAAAGGATTTAAACAAAGTGGGCAAGCATCTTCATTTTGCGTGAAGCTTGCTGGTGTTGGCCATAATTTGCGTGGTGCCACGTTTGTGCTTGGTTGAAGGGCATGAGAAGACATAGCCTCTGCATGGTCCCACTCCAACTTTGCCCAGTCAATAGATTTACCATCTGGCAACAGAGGCAATTCAGTTGGAAACATCTCGTCGATGTGAGCCCAAGATGTGAGTCCAAAGTCACGGCGCGAATTATTCGTCAGATATTCGTTATCAATCTTCTTGAATTCTATTGCCATTTGCCTCGCACGGTCAACATTCAAGATGCATGCCACCTTCCATTGATAGTACTGCTCGCCCACCGATCTAATCATTTTTCGAAGGATATCGTTTGTAGTGCGAAGCTGAACAAGTTCCGTGCTTGGATTAGCTAGGGAAAATGACAGAGAATCCTCGGTGCCGATGGAATCTACGAATGGCTGTGCTGCAACAGTCGGCGGCGGTAGAAAAACCAACAGACGACTAGCGAAGCGGTGACGCGGTGGTCTTGTCAGGGTCTCTAGCAAGCAGCTAGTAATGTTGCCAATAACATTGGCGATCATTGTCTCGTCCACACCTCGAGCAACTTTGCCAATATCAGCCTGGCTGGCAACACGTTCTCGACGCAACTCTTCTATTTTGGCTGCTTGCTTGGTGATAATATCACCCTTTTCACTGGATTGCAGCTTGAGGTTTTCAATCTCTTCTTGGAGACGTTGAATCATCTCATCCTTCAAGGTGATAGTGTCCAATAACTCCTGGTGAGCATCGACCGTCGTACTTCCGGACCCTGATGCTACATGCCTGGTGTTGAAAGTGGTGACTACGACATCCATCATTGGCATTTCATCCATATCATGGATGGGTTCTTCATCTCCAACACCCTCAAGCCTCGGGTCGGGTTCATCATTGCTAACAAGATTTATGATTGGTAAATCTACTTGGCCACCTCCTTGAACCATCAGACGTCCTGCTTGATGGAGCTTCACTCGTTGGAGCTTTCTTCGTGACACACGTGCCACTAGAGAAGTCGATGAAGGCCGACCTACACGTCCATCTGAGTCCAAATCCGGTGATGAATCTGACTCTACTGGAGCTACTTCTTCTGGGCCATCCGTTTTCTGTGGCCCTAGTGCCGCAAAATGAAACATAGGAGGCTGCTCTCTAGGCACATCGGCATGCATCCACACCCTCGGCATTTTTGAAGTTTTCCGCACAGTCCTCCAATCCACTCACTTATTGAGAACGACCTCCACATATACCATGCAAGCAAGATAGAGAGGACAATCATTGCGGGGCATGAATTCGAGCTCGTATAAGTATTGGTGAACTTGGAGGGCACGAGCTCAAAACGCCTCATTGATGCAATACTTCAAATTCGCCTTGTTTGCGCGACAATTTATTACATGGCAATGTGGAGGAAACATCTTCGACAGGTGGCACCACTCGATGTAATCCTTGCAAGTGACGGACGACCATGGCGATGGCTCATCTTGCCAACCCACGAATGCAATTTTAGCTAGATTGTTGAACACGCTTCTTTTGGAGCTTCCTGTGTCTCGCCCTATCTCTGTCTTTCTCTCTCTTCCTCTCCGCAGTGGACATTGGTGGCTATTATTGGGCATCCCGCTCACTCTCACTCTCCATAGCCGAACACTGTAAAAAATTCTACCAAAATATTTGTTAACTACGCTAGGCTCTATCTAAAAAAACACAAACGAAAATTACCACCTTGGATTTCAAAATAATCCAAGGTAGCGATGTTAATTAATTTGAACGGTGATCGATGCGGTGATGCAATACGTTGTATGGATGTGTGCAAATCTGGAGCCACAATCGAAGATCACGCAACTAGCCACTTTAAAAAGATAGTTGAAGGCTAGGATTTCCAATTGGATTTTGTGAGATGGGCCGGGCGTGCGTGACCATTAATACTAGTGGGCCGAGCGCGCACGCGGCATGGAGAACGCACGCATGCTGTATGGGGACTGGCCGCGTACGCTGGGGTCTCGCGCGTATGATTCAGGGTCTCGGGCGTAGGGTTTGGGGACTCGCGCGTAGGATCCAGGGTCGGGCGCCTAGACACTGGGGCCGGGCGCGCGCAGGAACAGGTTGGGCGGGCGCGGGAATAGGCAGGGCGCGTGCAGGAACGGACTGGACACGTGCCCAAACAAGCTGGGCGCGAGCGGGAACGGCCGGGCGCGTGAAGCGACAAGCTCGGCGTGTGCGGGAACAAGCTGGGCGCGCGGGAACAGGCTGGGCGCGCGGGAACAGGCTGGGCGCGTGCGGGAACAGACTGGGCACGTGCGGGAACGAGCTGGGCGCGAGCGGGAACGGTCGGGCGTGTGTAGAGACAAGCTCGGCGTGTGCGGGAACAAGCTGGGCGCGTTTGGTTTTGGCCGGGCGCATACGGAAACAGGCCGGGCGCGTATGCTAGAGCGTCGGGTGCGTACGCTGAGGTCTCGCACGTACGATTCGGTGTCTCGGGCGTAGGGTTTGGAGTCTCGCATTTAGGATTCAGGGTCGGACGCGTGGACTCTAGGGCTCAGCGCATGCGGAACCACGCCGGGCACGTACGAGAACGAGCTGGGCGCGTGCGGGAACAAGTTGGGCGCGAGCGGGAACGGCCGGCCGCATGCGGGAACAGGCTCGTCGTGTTCAGTCACGGGCCGGGCGCGAGCGGGAACGAGCCGGTCGCGTCGCGTCTTGGTCAGTCGCATGCAGACGCGCATGCGAGGCCACGGTTTTTCATTTTACTACAAATGGAACAGATTCTAGTCTGATTCACATAGGCTCCTCTCAAGTGGCTCCTTGTCCTAGTACTATTCGTACTTTGCTAGAAACTAAGAGGAGGGCCACCACTCATTGGGTCCGGGGGAGGTTTTGATTTTTTTTATAAAATTATATTTTGTGTAGGGTTGTGATTATTACAATGGCCACTGATCGTAATACTGGGAAGCGGCCCGCGTATGTTGATTTAGATGCTCCAGATGCATCTGAGCTTCCACCTACTAGCGTTGCAGAGTCGAGCCGCAATCCTTCCGATGCACCGAAGGCACCGTCGAAGAGGGCGAAGCAAAAAATGTCTGCGCACAAGAAGGATGCCGGTTATCCACCAAAGGAGTATACCGCATTTCTATGAGGTGTGGCAATACAATACTACCGTCGATGGTCTGAAACTGACGTGGTGCGATTCTGTCAAGTTTATTTGGAGAAGAGAGAGCCAGGAATCATGTGCCTTCAGGCCGACCTCCAGTCAAAATTCGAGCGCGCTTTCGAGAATTCTGAATCGTTCAAGGATGCATATGGCATGTATCACTATGCCTCATTCATGGAGAGAGTAATCACTCAATGTACGAGTAATGCATCGCATGTATTCGATTGTGATGTGAAAAAACCTCGCGGGGGCCAGCATCAGCCACGAGACTTGGAACTCCGCAAGTTCCTCGAAGGTGTGAAGACCACCATCGGCAGGTTTTCAAGCTCTCGTACGAGAGGTATGCCTTGGAATGAACAAGCGATGAAGTCAGCCATGGAGGCGCATATGTTGTACAACATGCAATTTCTTCCAGAAGATATCGGAGTTTATGGACTTTCCGGATATGACGCCGTTGGTGGATACGGAAAGATTTGGAAGGTCCGCATCGTGGGTGTGCGAGCCATTTCGGCATACATGGAGTTTGCCGGAAAAATGCCAACGGCGTCTCATCCGAAGGAGAAATTTAGACAACGATCTCACGAGGCCATGATATGTCATGTTGCACACCCAAGAGTAGGGTTGTCATACTGAACGGACGTCCGGTTCGCCCGTCCGTCCAATTCGCCCGTCCGGTAGAGCTCTCGCCCGTCCGATACAGTCAACACAGGGTTGACTTAGCGGCAAGGTAAAAAACAAGCGACGTGGCAGCCATGTTGGCACCACATTGCTGCCACGTAGGACAGGGTCATGTTTGAGTAGTGGCGGGGACTAATGCCAAGAGGGAGGTGGGGTGGAGACGTCCCCGCCCTTGCCCATAACGGGGCGGGGACATCTCCGCCTCCATAAGTGCAGGGGCGGGGACGTCCTTGCACTAGTAGAATTAGATTATAGTGTTTAAAGTTGCAGTATGTTGGTACATTAATATTTATGTTTAGTATAGTATACACTAAATGTGAACCCATACACCAATTGCAAATGAGGCACTTAGTGTAGTGACATAACCGTACACTAAATGCCATTTAGTACACTATTTGTCAATTTAAGTAAAAATAATAAAATTATTTCTTTCACTTGTGCACATTTAGTGTATCAATAGTGTATCAATAATTATTTATGCTTGAACAAATGCAAATCTCGGACTGATAATTTAAGATTTGGACGTATCCAATATTGATTAAATGAGACGTATGGCAATTGCCAAGTATACATATTCTTCTACGAAGATGCCGTATTGCCTACTTAACCACCGCATGCGAAACTAATGCAGCTAATTAACAAAAAACTATTGTCGGTAACAACATAGAGGCATAGTCTAGTTGTGGGGGGGTTTCATTAATGTGTCTAAAACATCTAGCACAGAAGACCGATCTTCGAGGAGTTCTTTTTGCGACGCTGTAAATTTTAGCTTCAAGTTTACGTATTGCTCCGTGTTTTTGGTGGTGAAATACGAAGTGTCCCAATCTTCTTTCTAAAATTTTTCACAAATCCAACCCATCGCAAATGCATCTCCTGCCTTGGAATAGAGGTGTGACCGTTGCATGACTTCAAGCGAGTTGGTAGAGTCCCGCGGCCCAAAAATATGGAACAGTTCTCGTGCCACAAACCGTCGCCGCTCTCTCTGTTGTTGAAGCTCCTCCTTGAAGTGATAATCATACCTTGATGGCTCATTCTTCACAACCCGACTAGAAAGCCCCCAATCGCAAATTCCAATGTACACCGTATCGGGTTTCTACTCATCAAAGTGGAGCAAAACATTCGATGGAGAGATGTCATTGTGTATATAATTCGCGTCGTGGCATTTCCCCACAATGACAAGCAACGATAGTGCGAGGTTCACTTGATTTTGGCGGTAAGTTTTTACCCACCAAAGCTCTTGGATCGACAACCTGGTATTTGGATGCATCTCAATCCGTTCAAACGGCAATGCTTCGTCCACTTTCGAGTCAAACTTGGACCAAAAAGAAGCTAGAGATCCCCCATTCCACGAGAGCGTGTACCCTTCCATAGTTTTCGGGTGGATGTACGCAAGTCTAATGATCTCTGGATGCACCACCGGACACCCTCCAGCCTCGTTGATGATGTCTCGGCGCTTCTCCCTCTCGTTGGTGTTGATCAGAGTCTTTCCGGTGAAATAAATCCAACTTGGAATGTTTTCCAATTTGGTTATCATCACCTTCCCTACAGCCCCATAGCCACCCACCGCTTTCTGTCCTGGCATTAAAATCACCATAGCGCAACTTTTAAGCCACTTGAAAGTGGACGAAGCTATTTTGCGTGCCCAGAGCGGTGAGCGGTGAGCGGAGAGCAGTGAGCAGTGAGCGGAGAGCAATGAGCGGTGAGCCTTGAGCAAAAAAATTGGGCAATTTTTGAAAAAAGTTCTTGATAAAGTTGGAAATAATATAAATGAGAAAGTAAAAATTAAAGTAAAAAGTGACGGTTGAGGGCCTATAGCCGTGGGTTCCTAGTATTATCTTATTTATTTGTTTGTATACCAAAGTATCTAGGGAGGTACTTTTTAAGAAGGGGGTGCTGAGTGAGTTTGGTGAGGGTTGTAGGAACCCTATGGTCGTGGAGGACAAAGCTATTTTGTGTGCGTTGAGCGGTGAGCGGTGAGTGTAGGGCTGCGAGCGCAAAGTGTAAAAAAATGTGCATTTTTTGTAAAAGTAAAAGTAAAAGATGGAATCAAAGAAAAAGATAAGTTTAAGTTAAAGCTAAAGTAGACTAGTAGGGCCCTACAGCCATGGATTTTGATTTAATGTTAGAAATTTTATACACCTAGTTTACAGCAAAGGGCAGTTAATTTGAAAATAGAAATTATTTTTTGGTTATATGATATTAGATACCTTGTAGTCGTGGATGGTTGGAGCTCTTTAAAAGAAATTAGTTACCATGGGATCTTCAATTGTGGTAGAGTAAATTGGAATCTATTGTGGACTGTGTTCTTGTATAATTAAACAAATATATGTAGTAAGTACTGGTTTTTTGTATTGCATGTTGGCATCTCACATTGCTTAGTTATACTTGAAGAAGTCAGAAGTTAAAGGTGGCATAATGAATAAACAAATCTTGAATAAATGGTTCCTTCACATGTGAAAAGTAAATACACAACTATTAATTGTATATGGGATGATCATGTCATGTAAGTAAGTACAAATATTATTCACATTGAATTGTTTGAAGAGAAATTAGAGCCTGAATGAAGAAGTGGATAGTAGGGAATGCTTAATCTATTTTAGTAAGTGAAGACTGTGGTCTTATAAACTTGGAACCTCAAAACATAGATTGCTTGAAATGAGCAAAAAATTTGAAAAAATATACCAAATGGACTAGGTCCGCGCAGGTAGTAATGTTGAGGGTGAAAAGTGTAGAATTGCAAACATGTTGCGAATAGAGTAGACATGGTAGTTAAAAAAAAGGCGGGTATTAGGATCGGTTGAAGAATTCTATTTGCAACCGTAAGATCCACCACTGTCGTTATGAATTGGAACATGCACGTCTAAATTTCTTGTGCAAACAATGCCTCACCACATCAGTGAGGAGGGAATGAAAAAATATGAAGGATTATATTTAGACAACTACTAGCAGAAGCGGCGCTGAGAGGCGTAGTTCAGTTGGTGAGGGTCAATCAATTAATTATCTAGGAAGCATACAATGATCCCCTCCAGAATCCTCTCCAAAAACATTGTCATTTTTATCTTCTACGGCTTGCGCAAAAAAGTACATACAATTACAATTAACACTCAACAGGGAACAATTGCCAATAAATATGAAGCTTACCTCATACATAGTGGTTAACACGTCAAGCACATAATGCGGTAAACACGCGCTATGGACAATGCGTAAACATACAAGAAGGTAAGCATATAATACGGTAAACACTCTCTAGACACCGTGCTAGCAATGTGGATGACACAATGAGCGGAAAAAATGGTGCAACCATCTCGGAGGCAGCGTCATGGCTAGTTCAGTAGATCTACGGGTACCGAGTTGGCCTATTCTTGTAGTTTAGGAGGACTTGATAAAAGAAATTCGAACCAAGTCTTAGAACTTGTAGTCATTCTCAAAGTAACATAATGGTTCTAAAAGTTGTGAGTCGTGAGGGCAACTTTTGATTAATGGTACGGGACGAGAGTGAATAGGAGGATATGAGAGCTCTGGTTCCATTTCTTTAGAACGACCAAAGTTCTTTGTACTCGGCATCAGGACAGAATCTAATGATAGAACTATGGACGTTGCAGACAAGATGGAGCAATTGGGGCTGAATTTGAACATAATAGAGCTGATTGACATGGGGAGCTAAAATAGCTTAGAACTTCTATTTTGGCAACATTACAAGGTCTTAATGGAGCTGGAAGTTGGGGACAAAATAGACATGACATTTAATGCAACGGAGGCTTGGTAAAGGCACACAAGTGAATTCTCTCAATGTATTAGCAGGTATGTGAAGCCATGTTTAAGCAGAACATGCGGAAAGGAATCACTTCCATGTTGGACTTGCCAGACATCTCCATAGACGGTATGGAGTTGTTCCTCATGCTGTTGTATATTCTTGGAGGGATATTCTTTAATGGACCATAATAGTTGCTAGAAATTGTCAGCGGAGTCTAAAGAAGTTGTGGATGATCATTTTGATAAGATTTTTGATGCATGCATTAAGTATGGAGCGAGGTCACTGGAGACCACAAAATTTACCGGCATCAACAATCATTTGGCACCAAAGAATCTGGCGTCGGAGTACGGCCATGACTTTTAACACCAACAAAACGCGTGCACGCAAGCGGTATGTTTAACACCACGGTTTGTCCACAATCATCATTATGGACGGAAAGAATGGACACTTCAATTTTGATAAGCAAATACATCAAGGACTTATATATGCAAAGGTACATGTCAAAAAGGCCTATAGCTATTTAATTTGCAATTCCAAATGCTAAAAAGATTAAGAAGCATGAAAAATATTATTTAAAGCGGATTACAGAATGATAATACTTAATCACTAAAAAAAGCGGAAGATAAAATTAGAGAAGTCAGAGCATTAGATAAAGTTCAAAATTGCAAACCCCCGCTTCTCGGAATAACCAAATGTAGAGAGAAGAATATATAACTCTACGTTGGCCTCGTTGTCAACGTATCTATACACACAATAATCAAAACGGATAACAAGTGAAGCTGAGCTTGGAGATAGTGCGGCCGCTTGCAAGTTTGCTACTTCAGCATCCCATGAAGACATCAATACCTCTCTAAAAGGCCCTCTTATTATTCTTTAAAGAATTTCGAAGAAGGTGCCAACATCCGCACCCTTCTAAATCGTAACCTCAATGTTCAAAAAAGCAACCTCCAAATGAGCTTCCGACATGAAAATCCCATTGCAAGGCCTTTCCTTTCTCCAAAACGCAAACCTCTAAAGACGGTGCCAACAACAACACCTCTCCACGGGGTCCCCCAAAAAAAGAGAACCTTAAAAATAGATGGCGACATTGACACTTCTTCTGAGGACCCCTCCAATGTTTAAAACAGGTACCTCCAGAAGAGGTGTTGACATTGGCACCTCTTTAGAAGGCCCTTCCAATGTTTATTGCGGGAACCTCCAAAAGAGGTGCTGCATCGACACGCTTTTAGAAGGCCCCTCTAATGTTTATTAAGGGAACCTCCAAAAGAGGCCCCGATATCGGCGGCTCTTTATAGAGCCCCTCAAGGCACCACCGCCTTGGTGTAGTGGTTTGAGTCATGGCACACCAGTGAGGTGGTTGTGAGTTCAAGCCCTATTGCCGGCATAGTGCCTACCACCATAGTCCACCCAATTATGGTGGGGGGTCCCAAGGCCTCGTTGTATAGGGACCCACAAAGCCCTTGGGGGAGATGACATGTCGGTTGTCTCTAAAGCAATTAGTGTAGGGAAGCACTTAGTGTAGAAAAGTGTTTACCCTTGAGAGGGGGGAGTAGTTCTATTATGCTAGCCTATGTCCCATGGCCATATGCTTAGTGAAGAGAATGAACAAACACTATATTCACGCCGGTCTCCTTCGGAGACTAGAGTTTTTTTTTTTTTTTTTAGAGCCCCTCTAATGTAAATTAAGGGAACCTCCAAAAGAGGCGCGGATATTGGCCGCCCTTTATAGGGTCCCTCTAATGTTTCTAACGGGAATCTCCAGTAGGGGCGCCGATATCGGCCGTCTTTTATTGAGTCCCTCTAATGTTTCTAATGGGAATCTCCAATTTAAGAGGCGCCGATATCGGCCGTCTTTTATAGGGCCCGTCTAATGTTTACTAAAGGAACCTTTAAAAAGGGGGCCGGTATTGGCCACACTTTATAGGGCCCCTCTAATATTTCTAACGGAAATCTCTAAAAGAGGGGTCGACATTCGCACCGCTTTAGGGGGCCCCTCTAATGTTTACTAAAAGAACTTTCAAAAGGGGCGCAAACATTGGCACTCCTTTAGAGAGCCCCTCTAATATTTATTTAGGGACCCATTAAAAGGAGAGGCGACATCGGCTGCCTTTTATAGGGCCTCTCTCATGTTTATTAAGGGACCCATTAAAAGGAGAGCCGACATCGGCACCCCCTGAAGTATGCAACCACGCTCTTGGCAATTTCAAGAGAATTCCGAAATTGTATGACACTTTATCATCGGACGTTGCACGGATGATTTATATGCAGATGAAGTTATGAGATTTGAAACTTCATCCGTTGATAACTCATCTTAAGAGTGGCGGATGGTGACATGTAATACGGTTTTGGAATTCCCTTATGTTTTCCTAGGTTGTGAAATTAAATTACAGGGAATGCCAATGTTGGAACCCGTTTTGGAGATCCCTTTTTATACATTCAAGGAACCCTTTAGAGGGGTGCCGATGTCGGCATCTCTTTTGGAGGTTCCCTTAATAAACATTGGAGGGGCCCTCTAAAAAGGTGCCAGTGTCGACGCCCTTATGGACGTTCCCTTTTTAAACATTGAAAAGACCCTCTAGAAGTATGTTGATGTCGGCAGCTCCTTTGGAAGTTTCATATTTAAACATTGGAGGATCTTTCTAGAGAGGTGCCGATGTCGGCATCTCTTTTAGAGGTTTTGTTTTTAAAAATAGGAAGGGTCACTTTGTGCTAAGGTTACTCATTTTTGCGCAAAATTGGAGAGTTCAATGAAAATTCGAAAAAAAAGTTTTTAACATTTTGGTTGGTTGGTGGTAGAAGTTAACTTGATTTTACATGTAGGACTCGTTTTTTTGTTACATAATCCCTTCTACAAAGAATTGTTTAGGAATGCTGAACTAGAAAGGAGAGACATTGTGACACTAAAAATTCCTAATTTTGAGTTGATGGTTAATTCAACAACGAACTAATTAAAAAAAAATAGGCCTACTTGTACAACCTTGTTAATTTAACCTTTCAATCAACAAAAGTGAAAAAAATATATTTCAAATTTTTTATGGAATTCCCCATTTCTTAGTGATTTTAGTGAATAAAACCAAATATTGATTACAAATGGAAAATTTCCCTTGGACCCTAGGATACATTAATAATATCAATCATTCCTTCAAATTCAATAATTTTCCTCATTTGTATACCCTAAAAGAAATAAGTAGTGTTTTTTCCAACTTTGTCACACTATGACATCAAAAACGGGGTACCTTTGTAGACCGTCCCTAAAGGAGCCTCCTAAGTGGTGTTGATGTCGGCATCTCTTTTGTAGGTTCCCTTTTTAAACATTGGAGGCATCCTCTAGAGGGATGTTGTTGTTGGCATCCCCTTTGAAAGTTCATTTTCTATATTTATGAAGGGCCCTCAAGAAGAATGCCGATGTCAGAGATATCTTCTGGTTATTCTTTCTAAGAAGACGCCGATATCGGAGACCTCTTATGGAAGTTCCTTCCACCATTGGAGAAGTATCTGCCGTCAAGTAAGGTTGGGCAGCTGCACGGAATGGATAAGAAAGATGACGGCTACGCATGGACTCAAACAATTATGATGCACATCGAATATGAGTTTTAACTTTTTTTTATAACGTTGGCTTATTTGGAGCACATGCGGTGTGCCTACTATCTATAGTTCTTGCGACTATCTCCGGCGTTTACTTTGCATGCCACCTATAAATGAGATTGAATGGAAGGGTACCGCGACATCTCTCTTCGTTCCTAATTGTCACTCTCCTCCTCATTCTACTATTGTCATTTCATTCTATCAAATTCAACCAACATGTATTGGAAGTTGCTCCACAAGGATCTCTTACGTACATGGAAAACAACCACTAAACACGTGCTTGCGTGCATCTCGGTATCTATGGTCAAGCTGTAAAGAAAGGAAATTATAGAGACTCACAACTAAGCTCCGTACCATAATTGACGAACAAGTAGAGATGACTCTATTTGCGACAAGGTTAGTTATTGTCCTTGAAGCAAGCAAGGAGTACCTCAGTGAATTACTATTATACCTGGAACATGTTCCCTAGAAGACACTTGAATTTGAGGAACTTGTCCCCGTCTTGGACATGTTTAAACATATGTCTTCCTCTAATATTCGCAACAAGGTAATTACTTTTTGATATTTGCAATATTTTGGAATAATAAATAGCATCTCCAACATGAGAGGTTCCAATAAGTGGGCCTTCATCCAAAAGAACCATTTTCTGGAAGAAGGAACACAGTTCGATAAGGTTTTCTCTTTTAGGATAGATGAGGTGGGTTCTCAGAGTGGGGTTGATTGTATGAAGCCATGTAGAAATAAAAACGGTTAAAAGGTAAAGTAGATGCAACTTGAGGGTGACTTGAACGAATAGAAAATATCTGACCATGTCAAATGCGTCAAGTCCTGGACTACTATGGCCTACCATGTGTACGATTTCACTTCCAGCCAAGTCATAACTATTAGTATTTGCCATATGTCGTCCAAAGGTGTGGCAGCCCAAGAGGTGTTCTCAAAGAATTTGAATGCAATTTTGAGTAGGCATAGTATTCCAAATCCAAATTTCAAAGGATTGATGGATAACAATGCATAAGCCAATTTGAATGTTGTGCGTATCTTGTATGGTAATCGGATCCCCTGTCAGTGCTATGAAGTCCATAACAAAACAATGCCGAGAATGGCACTCTCTCTTGAGAGCTACCATTCGTATCTAATTGCATTATTCTTTGTTGCTATAGGCAGTTCTTTATATCCTAATACATTTATTAGTCAACTTTGTCCTATCTAGTGCCAACTTTACCATAAGTATTTCTTGCAAGATCTATTTAAATATGAACTGGCCGAGATGTCGTCATGTATTTTGGTGGAGTCAACCATTAATAATTAGTTGCAACAGTCAAAGAGAAGGAACAATAATTTGTATGTTGCGGCCATCAATGACAAGGTTTGAGCATTCATGCAAGTTGTTGCCTTCTACCAAATTCTAAAAGGTAAAAAGTTGGGTACTAGTTCTGGGAAGGAAGAATTTGTCTACATACTACCCATCGCACCACTCCACGTTTTGGAAATGCAAAGATCTTTTATGCCGCCCTCTCCAACATGCATGGTGTTGGCGACTATAGCACACATGAACCTCACCTGGAATGTGAAGAAGTTTTCAATGCCTCTCTAAAATATATAATAGATCTCCTACCTCATTCAAAAATTGACTGACATCGCTCTGACAAGACCTGTGTCTCACGTGCTTGGCTCAAGGCACGTCAAATTGATTCTACAATTGTTGATCTCACAACAAAAGATTTGTCATCTCATTCCAAATATGTGCTTGTAGAAGCCAAAGATCTTCCACCAAAGTCACCTACAACTACAACTAGGTTGCAAAACATCAAATCTGCTTGACGCGCTTATCAAAGTTGTTTGGAGAAGATATATCCGTAAACTTGGGTGATTATCCTCCTCCCTCCAATTCTACAAAACGTCCCACTAAGAGGTACATGTTTAAAAAAACCCTTCAGTTCCAACTACAAAATATTATAATAGTTGTGCCTCTGCCCTATTAATGAGTGGGAAGATCTGTAGAATTCTGATGGTTCTCCCTTCAACTTTGGATTGCATTGTGACCTTCAAGTCTAGAAGCATTTCCAATGTTTCAAAATATTTGTTGACAATTGATTAGTTTCCTAGCTGCGACTGCCAATCCTTTAAGGAGATGTCAGATAAGTGGCTCTGTAAACGCGGTGCATAGACGTATTAAAAGCACCTCTAATACATGTTCAACATAGTCTATGGATTAGGTGCAAAGGTAGATGCCTTCATGCACGCTCTTAGTTTCAGCTCAAATGAGATCCAACAAGTTTTGCGGATTATGCTCCTTAAATACTATAATGCAGAGGAATCTTGAATTGTATTCTATCAATGTCTTGCTCCTTTCTACTATAATGAAAAGGCAATAAGAATAAAATGGCCACCCACGTAGTTTGTACATAAACATGTTCTTGCCGACCACTTGTTCTATTTTCTTGGAGATTGAGGGGAGGGATGGCGAGTAGGAATAGAGATTCTCACTTGCTTTGAAATTATAAGAGAACGATCAATATTAACTCTGCCAATTCAACTATCCATCTTCCAAACTCTCCCTTGTTTCTTTTATCTCTTCTACTCTCTTTGTGCCGCCTCAATCTCCGTCCAATTGTGCCCAGCTCTCTCGATTGCTCTCTCTTATTCTCTCTTAGTCTCCTTGTCCCAATTGCATCTTCCTCCATTTGTCTCTTTCCCTAACTTTTCCTCCTACTAATCGTCCTCTTGATTTTTCCTCACTCTTTCTAACTCTCTCTGGACCCCCTAATTCAACATCCCTCTATCACACTCTTTGTCTCTCCCTTGATTTTGTTGTTCCTCTCCCTAACTCTCCTTCCATTTGATCTTCTCCCCAAACCCTTACTTATTTTGTCTCCAATTGTCCTTTTCCATAAGCCACTCTAACTCTCCCTAGCTTTCTAGGTCCCTCTTGTGACACTCCCTAACCTCTCTCCTCTCCTGTACTTTATAAATCTTATTGCAACTGCCTCTTTTTCTAGCCCTAAACCAGCACCCATTGTCCCTCTGTCAAACTCTCTCTAACTAACCTTCTCTAACTTTCCATTTCCTTTATAATTACAACCTCAAAAGATTATATCATGTCATCATTGAAAACACTAACCACCACGGTGATAGGCCTTTCTATTTGAAAAATGCAACTTTTCTCTACCATAAGGTACATGTACTACCAAAATCAACCTTTTTCTATGCAAGATTCATGCATCCTACTCCACGGTCATAGGTCCATCATTTTTACTACTAACAATATTTTCCAACTAAAAATATTTCAGAAGTTTTACTTTATCGCACAATTTCCAAAAAATAACTTACTTTTTGGGCTCTACGCTCACAAACAAATGCTCACCGCTCATCGCTCACCACTCTGTGCACGCAAAATAGCAATCCCCCTATAAGTTATCTAGATCTCACTTCTATCATATCCCATTATTGTAATGGCTATAGGGTAATTCAATTTGTCAGTATCAAGGGACATCACCCTTAGGCGGTTATAGCCTCGTCAAATAGACAATGCTTTGGTCCAATAGACAAGATCCAACATCGTTATACTTTCCATTTTCTTTAATTTATAATATATATATATGAATCACAATCTATACAAAGCATTCACATAAAGATATCTACTTATCTCAAGCAATACCCGTTCCTCTCTTTTGCTACATCTTCATCATCCAATTCCAAATTCCTATTTCATATTTTAATAATAATAATACCATGGATATACATATATATTTCTTTCTCACATCATTCTCTCTTAATTGTAAATACCGTTTATGGACTTACAAGAAGAAACAAAACTAAATTATTACAACGACAAGAATTGATACTTAGATGAGGGAGATCAATCCTCAAAGAATCTCTCATCAATCATACACTTAGAGTCCAATTTCTTACATTTATATCCAGTCCTTCAAATAGATTTCAAATAAATTAGGTATGCCTACTAATCTACAGAATCCAATTGATTTCTATTTTCCAATTACCCAATGATGTCACTTAACTAAGACTCCTCTTCCTAGGATCATCTTATACTCTCTTCAGGGCCATGCTCACCGCCATGCCTTCCAATGATGCATCTAAAAATGCCATCATTCTAATTTAATTTTATAATTCAAATTATTCTACCGTGCACGTAAATAATTTGCTAACAGGGAAAGTCATTGCTCAATTTACTTGTTATACAACTGACTCAACTACAATTTAATTCCCAAAATAACTCTCACTCCCATCTCTGACACTTTACTTTGACATGTGTTGTGCTCCAGTTAACAATGTCAATTTGATAGTTTCCCTTTTATTCACTCCACATTCATCTGCCACCATGGTTTTCCATCACATCTCCAGTCAACTTGACTTTAATCACCTTCACTGTACTTCTACCAATTGTGCTCTAGTACCTCACCTTTACTTAGTCTAATTGATAGTCCTTCTCTCAGTTGATATCATTCCTTTAATTCAACACTTTGATAATGGATATTATTTATATTACTATTCCTACAAAGCACAACTCATCAGACTTGATTTGAACATCAATCTGATTTGCAATAGTTCAGCATACTCTAAATACTATCACTCAAAATTACCATCAAGGACTCACACACTCAAAATATGAAAAATGCAATGTTGTGTGGTGCTCTTCTTTCTTCTTTAGCCTTTACTTATCCCCGGTTGGGAGGTCTAGTTGACACCGCCTCAAATCTGGATCTCAAAAGTCACAATCGCCATGTAACAAAATTAAAACTACCTAAGTCTTAACGGTTAATTGTTTGTGTAACTAAACATCCTTTCCAATCTCCTAGCCGCCATAGGTTACTTTACTAGCTTATTTCTAAAACAACTTAACTTGAACTCATGTTTACACTGTCAATTTGAAAAAAGGTTTCCTTTAAAAAATTTAGTGTTCACAACTAGCCCCATAACAACACACCTAACTCCACATACACAAACATTTGTCCAAAAAATGTTGGCCGTATATGCACTCATGACCCCAGCCCCGGCCACACCCCAAAAAAGAGACTCAAAAATAAACTCACCCCCGAACTTATATCCATGTCCACAGCCTATACTCTCTAATTAAAACTAGTACTAGCAATTTCATTAGGAGTTATTAAACTAGGTGCTAAAGCATGAGTATTTTGAATCCATTGAGCAAAAACATGTTGCAAATGAATAGCTGTATCTGAGAAAATATCTTGAGGGTGGCCTAAATATTGGAAAAACTATTGCCTTAAAACTTGAAAAATACTATAATAATTTTTCACAACATACAAGTAGCATATTCAAAACCCCTCCGCCATACATAACCCCATCGCATCTACAAACAACCAGCCACCCATATACACTACTAAAAATTGAGGCATTAATAACTAGCAGTTTGTTTCTTTGTTCAGTTATAACTAAACAATGAGGCAAAACAAAGGAATAATATCAAGCGTTTATACGTTCGTATCGTAGTTGATTTGCCTTTAATATCCATAATTTGGAGGGCTACAAGGCAAGCCATTCACATGTAGTTGGAACACAACCACTCGATCTTCCAACAACCATACAAGCTCACTCTTTCAGAGCTTTCAGAGAAAGTTGGGGTTCAGACTCGTTGTCAAGAGTTGTTAGCCGCGAGCTTGATTGAGCTTTCTAACGACGAGTACGCTTGTGCTACAATTATGCCATCGAAAAAGGATATCTTTGGCAACTAGATGCAAAAGTGGATGTGTGGGGATTAAAGGCCGGTTACTTGCAAGACCAAGTCTCACCGATATCCCATGCCCACGCCGGAGGAGTTGTTTCATGCCGTGGGCCACGCTATAGTATTAAGTACTCTAGATTTGCGGTCTAGTTACCACCAGTTACCATTGATGGTAGATGACCAGGTGAAGATTTCATTTCAGGGACTAGTTTAGCATGGGAGAAATCAACTTTATCATTGGAAGTTTCTCCCAATTGGCCTCAAGAACGCACCCGTTGAGTTCCAGAGGATGATGGGCCGGGTGTTGACCCGTTTACCGTTTGCCCGATTCTACATTGATGATGTCATCATTTTTGGTAGTAGCCTAGAAGAGGGGGAATGCTATTTTGTGAGCAGTGAGCGGTGAGCGGTGAGCAGTGAGCGGTGAGCGGTGAGCAGTGAGCAAATCTATAGAGGTTTTGAGCCAAATAAAACTGAGTTTTAGAACAAGTTTGTGTGCTGAAGACATTTTTTTAACTCATAAGAGGGTCTATGGCCGTGGATTATTTTACACTATAATGAGTATGATGGATAAAAATAAAAGGATTACTTGCTGTAGTTTCATAAAATACCCTATGGCCGTGGATGAAAGGCTTCGCATTCTCATTATTAGAGAAATCACCAATTTGGTATGTTCCCATGATGTATAGTGTACTTGAACGTTGCTTTAAAGAATTGGAATTTTGGATTTAGAGTTTACGGTTTACGAAATGAAGATTGTATCTATATTGTTCCAGTTTTACTTAGCCCTACAAAAACTACGTCTTCATGGTTCTCTATACATATTAATAATGAGATTTTCAATAGATTTTTAGTATTGAAAAAGTCATGTATCCATTTGCTCATCATAAAACAACTCATTTATTTGCATCGAATGTATTTTCGTATGTATGGTTTACGGTACGAACAATATAGTGTACCTCGTTTAGTGTACATTTTATAATCCAGCCTTGCCTTGTATATGCTACTAAATTCTGATGCATTACTCAATGACAAACTAGTTGACTAATCTATCTGACAGTTTTGTACGCAGTTACAAATTGGAATAAGTTTAAAGTTGTGATTCATGTGGTACGTTATTCCATGTCTAGATAGCTTAGAAGATGGTAGCAAAATAAAGGGCATGTTTCAATTTAAACTCGAATGTATACAGTTAGAATGTTTATAAGAAGAGTATCCATTTTGGATTGGCTTTAGTTGGAATGACAAGGAAGATCTTACTGAATGAGAAATTGACAATGAGTACACAAAACAACTACTCCGTGTCATCTGAACTACCCTTGCTTCCATTACCAACCTCTACCTCTACCTCCACATAGCAAAGTACATCTTTGTGATACCTCTGCCGCTGACGTGTTGATGGAGGAGATTTCATAGTTGATTGTATCTCTGTAGTTTTCTTTGCCCAGATAGGTAAAGAAGGAGGTAGAAGGAGGTAGAAGGAGGTGTCACCATCTCGATACCTCAAAAATATAGAACACACAATATTAGAGCACACAATATTATAGAAACTCTACCTCATCAAAGAAGTCTTCGCCGTTCTTAGGATTGGCGACTACAAGGTATTTTTGAAAGTCCTTGCTCTTGATTGACTTCAAGGTGTTCACTACAGCATCGCTCATGACCTTCCACACTCCTTCTGCACTTCTATCCTCTAGCGTGGTCTTCTTTTCATAATCAATTGCCGCCTCATCATATGAGCGAGCTATATCTTGCTGCAATAATATCAAAATTAGTTTGTTTAAGAAAAAAACTAAAAATTGGTTACAATGCCCGTAAGTATAAATGTGTATGAAGTTCCAAACAATACCCGGTATAAGAACGATATAAAAACATCAACTGTTAATGGAAACCATGCTGCACAGGACTGCCGCACTTTTAAGCACGTCTTGAATTCCTCCGCCGTCAAAAGATCCTTGAAATCTTCCAACCTGAGCCCACCATAATATCGAATGCGCTGAAGTTTTGTTGGAAGGCTGGTCTTCATAAAATTGTTTTGGGTTGACCTGTACAATCATACGTATTGAATAAGAGATATAAAGACATAGATGTCATAGAAGATGTCAAATTGAGCATGGATTAGAGGATAAATGTTAGAGAATTTATCAATTCATATCGTGCATATAGTAACTGAGTAACACCGATATCCAGCCGATCGGATTCAATACAATGCATTGAACAACATAATGCCAAATAGGGTCGTCGCTATGCTGTTCTGAAATAAAACGTCACCAGGCATTGTACCTGTGATTTCCGTCCCAGACTAAAAACATTTTGCCACTGAATGCAACAAACTCTAGATTAGATTTCAACATCTCCTCGAACTTCTCATTTGCTGCAATCCAATGTGCATCCCACGTTGACATAATGTGAGGGCCCAAGGGTAACATCACGTGTCAGCTCTCGGTCATCATAGATGGAGATGTAGAATGCACGATCTCCATCAATATAGCCTCCCTCAAATCGTTTCTGCAAAGCACAGGCGTCAATCTCTTGAATCGGCCTCACTCGAGAAAGAGCAATCATCCTGCAAAGAGGCACGTGAAAGGGACCCTTTGTAACGGACTATCACAAGATTGGACTTCTCTCTAGGACTATCACAAAGGGACCCTCTCTAGGACTATCACAAAGGGACCCTCTCTAGGACTATCACAAAATTGGACTTCTGATGAAGTTGTCTAGCTCTTTCGCCCTCAAGCGAACTGATCAATCCACCCGAGCACTTTGATGACGAATCCTCAGAGTCTGTCGTTAGAACGTTCTACAAAACGTAAAACAAAATATTCATGAGATATATAACAATGGGAGAAAATAAATCAAAATACTGATGAGATATATAACAATGGGAGAAAATATGATGGCATGAGAATATAAACAAGGCAAACCTGAATATCGACGCGGTCATTAGGATCCTCGCCATCCCGATTGAAATCTGGATCTTCCTAGTTCAAGCAAATACTATAGAATTTAGAGAAAATTTTCCTTCAAGTAAGAAAACTCTATTCAAAATTGAATCTTCTACATCAACTAATAGCATGCATCCTATAATACTATGTAGCACTCACTAAATAATGTTTTAAACCTTCGAACACTATTAGTCAAGAAATTGATGGGATTCTCAACCCATACTAACATCAGCTTGTTCCCTTATGTCATCATCCTCACAAACAATGCATTTTCTATGTAAGATGAAAGTTGAAACAACTATACAACATTGCATTATTATTGAATTAATAAACTTGGCAGTGCCACTATCATGTGGTGACTATTAGAAAAGTGCATAATTGAGGGCTTTCAAATGAATACCTCATCACTTGGTGGTGAAGGTACTGGTGGAGAACTTTCCACCATTTGGTCCTTTGTATTTTTCTACACAAGGAAAAGGGTTGAGTTAAAACCAAATATAAATGAAGAAAAACAATTAGTGATTAACCTCTAAGGGACCAAACGTCCCCCCGGGGTCATTTTGGATTTTGGGCATGTACCTACAATTCGAAAAAAAATCCTTTTTAATTGAATTTTTTTTCAAGATAGGATCTGATAAGAGCTTCGTGGAGATATTTTTTTATTTTTTTTTGGATTTGAGGTTTGAAAGTTAGTACCACTTAAGCCAAAAGTAGGGACTCCGGGCACCTCCAAATATTTTGACAAAAGTTTCTATTGACATTGAGATTTTTCACACATATAAAGAATATTTCCTTTTTTTGGAATTTTTAAAAAAAAATTGTCTTTAGTGTAAAAAGGCATTTTATTCCAAGTCAAACATTTTCACACATTTTTGGGCAACGGGGGAAATAAAAATTATCTTTTCTACATAAAACCTAGAGATCTTCATATTTTTCACTTTTTATTATTTCAACAACAATATGCGGTGAAAACCTTATTATTGACCGTTTGGATTATCATTTGAATACATACGTAGTTCACAAAAAAATAAAATGTGAAATGACAATTTTTGAACCTCCGCTCCTTGCACACTTGTTTTGAATATGCTACTCCCCTTTCTTACCTCTAAAAATTGGTGTGTTGGGTAACAACATCATGCTTAAGACAATGGTAAAAGATTTAGACCTTGTACAATGCAAAAATTTGATATAAAGTGAAGTCAAAGTCTGTTGATCTACTCAACGCAGGGAAGAAAATGAACCATTGTTTTGACTTTATACACTGAAATCTACCAATCCGTGCGGTGGATTGCAACCAAAATTTTATGGCATATTGATATAGAAGTCTATTTTAAGACATAATGGTTGAAAATCCGAAATTCACTTTAAAATGTGATTTTCATGTCTCTTTTTGGCAGTGGCAGTTTTGGACTGGTTTTAGAGCGAAAGTGGTCGTGGTCCTTTAGGGGTTAAGCAAAATGAACATTAAATTATTTAATTGCCACGTACGAGTCACGACTGTATTAGAGAATTCCACAAGTAACTGCACATGAACAAGAACTTCCAAATGCACATAATTTCAATCACAAATTTGAATAACTGAGCAGCAACGAATTATTTGGTCCGAAGTCATGAAAGTCATGAAAAAAAAAATATCAGGCCTTGTAAACGAGGTCTTCCAGGGACCATTGACTTAGGCTCTTCAGTCGCATAATTTATCATCATCATCATCGTCATCCTAACACAAGATCAGCTAATCAGCTGGCGGAGGTCCTTGTCCTGGATTACCTTCACACGCCAAGGAGACTCGGCAAGGAAGGCCTCGTGTACGAGGTCTTTTGGTACATGCTGTAAACTGATACTGCTTATCGACATGAGGTGCCGCCATGCTGTAAACAATACCGCGTGATGAGGTAGGCCATGTCACAAAGGAGCATATCGGGATCCCACCGACGACGAGTCAATATTACATTCCATTTCCACGAACATGAACTTCTATCCACATTGAACTTCAATTCGCAGGCGTCACATGAACTTGAAGGTATGCGAGGGAGGCCTCGCATACGAGGCCATCAGGTACTATTAAATTCTGGTCCTTGCATGCATGCGATGTCATGATTCTCTGAAGCTCACACTAAGCCACTTGCATGAATGCGATGTAAGTGGATTAGGGTTTGGTCTCGCTTTTCGCGGCTTAGGAATTGGTTTCTCGCATTTCGTGGCTATGGAATCAGCTTCAGAAAATCATGACATCGACAGCTTCAGAAATCATCATCGACATTCGACATTTGACAGCTTCAGAAGTCATGATTCTCTGAAGCTGTCGAAATGATTTTCTCTTCGTTGACTTGCATGCATGATTCTCGTTGAAAGAATCAGCTTTTTGAAAATCATGACATCGACGAAGAGAATCATGACATCAACGAAGAAAATCATGCATGCAAGTGGCTTAGGGTTTGGTCTCTGAAACTGATTGTGACTTGCGAACAATTTTGTTCCGGATACGGCACTCTTGTTCTTCTATCCGCAGTACATACAATGATTCTAAGGACGTACATGATCGTCTATTCGCAGTAAACCAAAGGGACGCACATAAACTTGAAAGCTGGCGAGGTAGGCCTCGCATACGAGGCTTGCAATTATATTTTTATTTCGGTCCTTCACTGCTGAAGGCTGTAGTAAAGGTTAGCTAATTACGAGCAAAAGGCTGATAAAGGCTGGTAAAGGCGAGCTAAAGGCTGTGGTAGTCACCAGCGAGCTCACCGTTGTGGTAGGCCTCGCATACGAGGCTTGCAGTTTCATTTTATTTACGGTCCTAAACTGCATCGACGTGTTAATGCTCCACGTCGCACTAAAGTCAACATCGAGCTTAAAGCAGTGGTAGTCACCAGCGAGCTCACCGTTGTGGTAGGCCTCGCATACGAGGCTTGAGGTTATGTTTTTATTTCGGTCCTTCACTACTAAAGGTTGTGGTATAGGCTAGCTAAAGGCGAGCTAAAGGCTGGTAAAGGCGAGCTAAAGGCTGTGAATGTCACCAGCAAGCTCACCCCTGTGGTAGGCCTCGCATACGAGGCTTGCAATTTTATTATTTCTTCGCTCCTACACTGCCATGACAAGTTCATGCTCGCCGTCCCACTGAAGTCATCAGCGACCTAAACGGGATCCCTATATGGACAAATGCATGAACTAGAATGCACATGAACTCAAAATTTGGTAAGGGAGGCCTCACATACGAGGCCTCTAGGTTTATATTGTTTCTGATTCTACACCAATGCAACGTCTAAATGCCCGTTGTCACACTCAAGTCGCCACGAGGAGATCCATAACAATATGAAGCTTAGCACAAATCCACCTATGACAAGACCACTAAATAATTCATCAACACCAACATTAACTGCACTGCCCTCTCTGCCCTCTTAACCAAGATATATGCTAAAGGGAACTGAGGAGGGTGGCCTCGCATACGAGGGTTGTTTTAAAAAGTCGAAAGCGGTCCTAAGTTGATGCAATGTCGACGAGGAACTTCACGAAATCTTTAAGTCGACGACTCAAATACACATTGGTGGAATATAATCCAGCAGTGCTATCTATTCTATATTCACGTACATGCTTATGACAGCTGGCGAGGAAGGCCTCGTAAACGAGGTCTTTCAATGACTCATACTCTTGGTTCTCTCACACCTAAAAAAGTTGAACAGAGTTCTCTTATATTCTTCGTAATCTCACACGGAACTATCTCTTCTACCTTTAACAATCGGTTCACTCACACTAAAATCAATAAGTCAGACACCGAAATAGGCAATGCTCACACGGCTGCTTAAGAATAACCGGCTGATATTAAGACAAGTTTAATTGCGGACCTAAGGAACTTGATCTTCAGTAAATCTTCAATAAACCCATTTCGAAAAAGTTTGCCTCCACTTTCACTGTTGTCTTTGTAGTCACAAGCCAAGCTACTGCAAGGCATGGACAAGCCTCATGATGGTCATGCATGGACTCGTACAGTCACAACCCACATTATAAATGACTTCGATCTCTCTTTTAGAATGTCCTCATGCCTAGGTCACTTGAAGTGCATCAATGATCAATGTAACTACCTTGATAGAGTTCATAGACGTACTCCAACCAATGAGACAGAGTGGGAGAAGCGTCTGACAAGGTATTTGTTTTTAAAATGTCTGAAGGTGGACCCGGCAGTGGTGTCGATCTTGTCATGCGGATGCAAACTAGCGGAGATTTACTTGATGCTTGGCTGATGTTTGACCATGTCAAGCGTGTGAAGGGTTGGACCACAATGGCTTATCATGTCTACGATGCTTCCTATTGTCGTGTCATGACAATAGCAGTTTGTGACATGCAAGCTAATGACGTTCAGGCCCAAGTTATATTTTAAAGGAACTTGAATGTCATTGCAAGACGACATGGCATTTCCGAGCCCAGTTTCCAGGGATTTATGGCGGATAGTGCCCAAGCTAATTGAAATGAGGTGAGGATCATTTACAATTCTGGCGATGCAAAGATTCGAATGGATGACCGGGAACGTACATGCTTATTCTATTGGACGCAATCTCTTGAAAAGCACACAAAGGCGGATATTCGACCCAATCTGCAAGAGCAACATCGTCGTCTATGTAAGGAATACAAAAATGCAAATTCTCTGGAAGACGCCCAGTCTAAATACCTTGCCATCAGATCTTGGTGGTTATCATCAGGCGCTACAACCAAAGAAGACCTTGTTCATCTAGACCTATGGCTTGCTTTTTGGCACTTTCGATACCACCAATGGAGTGGATTTATGGAGTTTGTAAGTGTATATTTCTTATCTATGCAAATTTCATCTTACTTACAGATTAATGTATCTTCTTACTTATTGTTTGATGTACTATCTTACTTATAATTTGATATGTCATCTATTCTCTAATACCTTGTTACATGTGGCAGAATCTCAGTGAAGAAGAACTTGTGGAAATGTCCTCTTGTAACCTAGCAAAGACAATGCACAACAAATGGCTCCAACAATCGGGAAAGAGGTGAAATGATTTATATGTAGCGACAGTGGACGACTACGTTAGAGCATTCACGCAAGTGCTTGCATACTATCAGTTCTCCAGAGGCGATAGAGCAGGCACGGGCCCAAGTAGAGACGATCTTCGTGTGCGCCTTGCCCAACGCAATGCCAAGACTACATGAGATTCAAAGAAACTCCATGCGGCCTTAGAGGTAATGCCAGGTGCTTCAGAATTTTGTACGAGAGAGCCCCATTTTGAAGGTGAAGAGGTCTTCATATCTTTGAAACAAAAGACAGACATCCCCGTTGGATCAAAGTATGACTCTCATCGCCCAGACAAGATGAGTATGTCTCGGCCGGCAAAGAAAACATGCTACGATGGAGGCAGTTCTGTTGGTCATTCACGTGACTGTGAGTTCGAACTTGTAGCAGAGATTCCCCGAGCTGAAGAGACGACAACGGCCACACCAATTCCGCAACATACAAAGGTGGTCCTTGAGACGACTTGTAATGAGAAGGAGTGGCACATAGAGCGGCTTCCAAGGACTTCAACAAAAGTTTGTTTTGCACAACAAGCAATAACAAAGAAAAAATGCGTCGCCAAGATTGTCCAATACAACAAGTCTACAACAGCTCCTACTTACATGGGAATGATGACCCATTACAAGAAGAATAAGGTGGAGTAGATGCAGTTTTTCTTTTGCAACGACGATATTGAATGTTGTGTGAAGGGCACAAGGCGCAAGTGGGTTGTGGCTAAACCACATGTGCCCAAGGTTTGGCCCGTCAAGCTTGGTACCAACCCTACTCAACAAGAAGTCTATGCTCTAGAGCATGCCGGATTTCGATTGGCAGAATGCCCTTTTCTAGCACCACAAGAATTGTTCGGTGATTTTATCGGACTTATCAATTTTGAGGAGTATCCAGCACCAGTTTTTCCTAACGATTACCCAAAGCGCAAGTTCGGGAAGAACATTTGACGCAACTCCAAGGCCTCATCTATGAA
This sequence comes from Bryoerythrophyllum caledonicum, assembly GCA_963971425.1. Lineage (NCBI taxonomy): Eukaryota > Viridiplantae > Streptophyta > Bryopsida > Pottiales > Pottiaceae > Bryoerythrophyllum > Bryoerythrophyllum caledonicum. The sequence goes on from OZ020521.1 coordinate 24,717,598, forward strand.
ACACTCAAAGAGCTATGCGTCCGCCCTTTTAGTTAACGGTAAAGTTCAAAAGGTCACCATGCTTCCTTCTCCACGGTTGGGTTCAATTATTACATTTGAATCTATCCAAGGATCCAAGACATCGTCATATCTAATCACGATTGGGCAATTTCCAAGCTGTGATTGTTTGTTTTCCAAAGATATGGAAATGAAGTCCCTAGGGAAGCGTGGTCAATGGGTAAATTGCAAACATATGTACTATATTTTTACTCAACAGTTATGTCATCTTCTTCCTGAGGTAGATCAATTTATCCACCCACCGAGTTTTACCTACAATGAAATCAAGCGCGTGTTGGAAGTTCTTCTACCCAAGTGCCAAACTTTTGTAACGGTTTGACATTTGAATATACTATATTTGTCATTGCATATTCAATTGAAACACTGGTGTGACTAAAATGGCCACCAGTACATATTGCGATTGATACTTCTTCTACAGTTTCATCTTACCATGGTTACTTCTTCCACACTTTCATCTTACCATTGTATAGAATCCTATAACGGATTATCTAGGATGCTAGGCCTTCTTTGTACATTATAAATTTCTATTATGGCTCTTTGATTACTATACTTGATTCCAGAAATAGTCCATAAATATTATAATGAGGCTCACCTCAAACCCTAATAAAAACCTTTGTGAATTATTATTCCTTGCATTTCAATACAAAGTGAAAGTAATGAGTATGAAAGTGAAGAAGATAACACTTTGAAACAATTCTTGTCAAGATATCAGGATGTTAGGGATAGTCTTTACTGATTGAATAAATGAATACTTTGAAAATTTTCAATTCAGCATGTGACCAAAAAAGGATTTTCAAATCATTCCATAATCCTTCTCTCCTTTTGAATGTAAAAATGCAATTACAAAAAATTCCATTTCCACGGTTATAGGGTAATACGTTTTTCACATTAAAAGATAAGACAAGTTTGCAAATAGTACACATTTTTTATTTATAACCATTTTTAAAAAAAACCTACCAATATTATCAAGTTCTCAAGAAATTACTACCTAAATCCAATATTTATCTGCTCACCGCTCACCGCTCACCGCTTTCCGCTCACAAAATAGCTTCGCTCCCTAGAAGAGCATGTGAGGCATCTTCAGGCGGTGTTCGAGAAGTTACGGCTGTGAGGATTGCGCTTGCACCATGGCAAGTGCAAGTTCTTCCATGGCCGATTGCCATATTTGAAACATATGATTGTTCTAGGAGGTCTTGGCGTGCAACACGCTAAGGTGGATGCATTGCAAAAGATTCCCGCCCCAACCGACGTGTCACGGCTTCAAGCTTCTCTTGGCTTGGCAAATTACTATCGCCGGTTTGTCAAGAACTTTAGCTTGATTGTTAAGCCGTTGACTATTCTCACGAAGAACGATCAACCATGGACTTGGGGACTGGAACAGTAACAGACGTTTGCAACTCTGAAGCTGAAGCTCTGTTTAGCGCCTGTGCTGCGGTGTCTAGATGCTACACGATCCTTTCAGTTGCACACAGACTGGAGTGCTGTGGGATTGGGGGTTGTGTTCACTCAGAAGGATGATGAGGGACGGGAGTACGTTGTGGCTTTTGCTTCCAGGAGTAACAACAACGCGGAGTCCAACAATTTGCCCTATGAGGAGGAGGCTTTGGCCGTGGTTTGGGCCATAGCACATTTTAGGCCCTATTTGTATGGACAACATTTTACGTTGATGACCGACCATCAGCCTTTGAAGTGGCTCAAGGAATTTGAAAAGCTTACCGGCAAGCTTGCTAGATGGGCTTTATTGCTTCATGAGTATGACTTTGAGGTTATACATCAGGCCAACATCTCGAACTTAGATGCGGATGGACTATCTCGCAATCCAAGTCCTTTCGAAGAGGATTTGATTGGTGTCAGGTGGCATGGGGACTGTAATAGGAAGTTAGTCTCGCTTGATGACATACGTCACGTTGATGTCTGGCTCCGCATCGGCATTTCCTGATTTGGCAATGGATGAGGAACCGGGTTGGGCCCAAGTTGTTCGCGATGTGTGGAAAGAGGGTCTAGTCTAGCACAAGCTACAACATGGAACACTTTTCCCAGCTCTTTTTGCCATGGAGCGTGATAGAGTTGGGCACCAAATTGCAAGGTTCCGTTGGTAGTACTATCTTCTATTTTGGATGTGGCCACATGGGACTAGGCGCATAGTTATGAGGCGAGATTAGCGGGCTTCATTGGTACGGCAAGTACACGAAGACCTAGGACATTTTGGTGTGCGACGGACTCATTCAATGTTGTGCAGGGAGTATAGATGGACCAACATGTATCAATAGGTTGCCACGTATGTTTCTCGGTGTGAAGTATTTAACCGGGTTAGATCCAACTTCAACTCTTTGTCACCCCAGTTGCAGCCTTTGCCCATTATAGAGCTAGGATACCGCTGGTCTTTGGACTTTGTTGGTCCACTTCTTGTGACTTCACGCGGAGCCAAGTATGTCTTGGTAATGGTAGAGCATTTCAGCAAGTGGATTGAGCTTGTGGCCCTTCCGTAGAACTCTACAGAGTTGGCGGCCATGGCATTCTTGGACCGGATGTTGGCTTGTTTTCAAGCCCTAGTTGAGGTTTTGACTGGCCAGAAGCGTGAGTTCCTTGGGGCTTTTGAAGCTTTGTATACCAAAGCTTTGATTGATCATTGTATCGTTTCTCGGGATCACGCGGAAGCGGACAGTTTGGTGGAGCGTGTCATTCAAACCGTGAAGGAGGGCCTACGGAAGTATGGATTGTTTCAGGGTGGCCACCATGATTGGGATCTAATGATACCATGGATCATCATGGAGTACTGGTTTAGCCGGCACGCTTTGCTAGCTGCTTTCAATCTGGATCAGTTGTTATACAAGTAAGAGCCAATTTTACTGAGTTTTGTTCGTAAAAAGTTGGCTCCGGTTGTGGATTTGGACAATTCAAAAGTGTAGGCCCAATGTCAATGAGATCAAACAGAGTTTTTCAAGCGGGCTATGCCCATGGCCATGGAAAACTTGTTCATTGCTTAATAGCGTGACACCTTACGATATGCTCGTATTCGTAGCGATGCCTACCGACCTTAGGTGCAACGTTTCTCCACGGGGATTACGTTTATTTGCAGCATGAGGCGCCCACGACGTTGGACGCCAAGGCAAGGCGCACTATTCTTTGCGCGAAGGATGTGTTGCCAAGTGGCATCTTGTTGCTTGAAGGCAAAGATGGCCGGAAGTGTTGGGAACACTCTAAGAATTGTTCTCCATGCCATTTATCCATTAATGGCTCCGTTCGTTCGGATTTGGTGATTGTGCCGGACGGTCTTCTATGTTTCGTCTGTGGTGAGAAGAAGGGCGTGGCTACCATGTTGCTTTGTGACCATTGCTAGCGTGGCTGGCATATGGCTTGTTTGACGTTGCCTCTTTCTACTCTACCGCCCGGATTGGACTTGCCCTCGTTGTCGGAGGTCTTTGAGCCACGTTTCATCCGATGAAATTATTTGAATTCCTTGTGGACTTGTCATTGTGTGGTGCGTTGCCATCCAGTTTGAGTTCCTGGTTTTGATTCAGGGATAGGCAACATGGAGATTGACCAAAGGATTTGCAACAAAGTATCCTAAGGCAATTAAAGATGGGGCTCACATTGCACCCAATCTACCCTCTCTTTGTTACTTCTTCATATTCTTATTGATTCGGTGACGGGCGACATCTCCGACTGGATGCGTATAGTTATTGCAACGACATCACCGTGGCATTTAATCTTGTTAGTGTTGTTTGGTCTTAGCTAGATAGAGGGTCTCTTTATCTGTTAGGGGAAGAACTTGAGGGTGTACTACGTATACTTGTTTTAGTGTATGTTTTTTGTTTATTTCATAATGGTTAGGGCTCTTGATCTCTTGTCGTTATCGATCTTTCTTTACACGACAACTGTCAAAGGGACGTGGCGTCGAGGGTCTCTCCGCATTGTAGTCTTTTAGTGTAGATTAGTTTGTTACTTATCTACGGGTTTAAGGGCGTTCAATAGCGCACCTTATTCATCCGTGGATGTTTTCATCCACTTAGGATTGTGTGTGTGTGTGCGTATAGCTCGCGCACGTCCTTGACTTGACGTCTGTGTTAAGTCAATTATTGTGAGTGAGTTAGAGATAGTTTAGTAATTAGCTTTGCTTGTAAGTGATTGTTTATCATTAGTAACGGCTCCGCAGTCTCTTATACTAGTTGCACTCATTAATTCTCCCTTTGTGGAGTGCAAGATGCTTGACTATCCTAGTGATTTACTATGTTAGGTTTGGCGCGTTGAAGAGTCTGTGGAGGTTGGTTTGTGTGTTGTAAGCGAACTAGGAAGTTAAGCGGCCATTCCTATGAAGACCAGGGTTGTCTACATAGACGGACAGGGCCCAAAAACAGCGGACGGACGAACAATAGGACGGACAGGACGGACAGCACTTTTTGGCGGACAGTTGTGTATAAAAAAAAATTACAAACCCTAAATCTAATTTTCAACTCACGCCCTAGTAAAACACGTGTGCACGACACGTCAGACGACATTCCACGTCACATCAAGGGGCGGGTGCGTGCCTTCGGACCGTGCGCGCAGCATTTGGGGCCGGGCGCGTACCAATCTGGACCGGGCGCGTTCATGTAGGGTCGGGCGCGTTCCAATTAGGGCCGGGCGCGTGCATACAGGGTCGGGCGCGTCCATACAGGGCCGGGCGCGTACCCCTAAGGGCCTCGCACGTGCATTTCAGGGTCGGGCGCGCACAAGTCAGGGCCGAGCGCGTTGCACTCAGGGCCGGGCGCGTACCGTCAAGGTCGGGCGCGTACCGTTAGGGCCGGGCGCGCAGTGTCACGGGCCTGGCGCGTTCCATTGTGGGTCGCACGTGCACCTGCCTATCGGGCGCGTGCGGTTAGGGGCCGGGCGCGCGCGATCGAACACTGCGTCTGCCCCACAAAAGGGCTGAGGTTTAGAGAATTTGAAAGAATTCAATTGTACCAGGGTGCTCTAACATTAAAATTATTTATTTCAATGTGGTGCTTTCATGAATGGGCACTCTCAATACCAAGTACATATTTTAAAACCGCGGTGCTATTGTACCATGCTATTACCACACCACTAAAGTCACTTTTAACTTGTAGTACCCTCATGTCCTTCATCTTTTAATCATCTGAGCTTGAGGATTCTTCATTGTGTTTTTGCTTCCATTTTGATCGGCGAACATTTTGGGGAAGAGAAAGCCCGCAAAGCACCACCGTATTGTCGCCAGGTACCTCATCACAATCCTCATCGTCTGCATCATCGCCCGATGATGAAAAGTTCTCCGCTGAATTTTCCAAGACTGGTGCCACGTACTCCTCAATCTCCGAGGCCAAGTTTCGTAATTGTAGCTCGGCTCCAGTAGTTGATGCGGCGTTCACAAGTCGTTCTACTCGGATATTCTTCCTTTTGTCTGTTACTCCATCCATGTTTTTGGAGCGGTTGCCTTTGGCCCCAATGACTCTTCCAGAGGTTCCACTTCGCCAAGGTCCCGTGAAGAAAGGGAGAGTAGCATTGTTCTCGCCCCTCCGTGTCCCTAAATGGTTGCTCATAGTAGAGGACCCAACCCTTGCGGAGGGAAGTTGTGGGGTTAGTATTGCACGCTCCACACCACCATTTGGGCCGAGTGCGCTACGGTGGACGGGTGGCCGAACTATTGTTGAAGAGGTCTTTTTCTTTACACGTAAAAGAGTTCTTCCGATCGATGCGGTACTTTGATCACGGGGCCGCCGAAACAAATCTTGTAGTGGCATGTCTTCCTCTGAGTCCGGTTCTATTGCTTGAGGCAAAACTGGAGAGCTTCTCACAACTTCAATGGACCCCGTGGTGGCCATTGGCTCATGGGATTCATTATCGTTTCCACCACTGCTCACTTCGTTTCCATCGTGAGGAAATGTATCGTTTGCTGCAATGCCAATGCCATGACCGTCGAGTTCAGGACCATCGCCACTACAAGGGCCCGAGGTGCTAGAGCCATTTGAGTTCATAGACTGATTCTCCGAGATGTTGTCATCTCCATCAAGATTGCCCCCCAATGCCGACCCATCTTCGCCTGCCCTAGCTTCTTGGGCACGGTCTTCACCCGATAATTCTACTATAGTATGGACTGCCGCTCCGTCGACATCATCAAACACAAAAGGATCCACTCGGTCACCGTGGACATTGTGAAAATGGTCATGTAGTGCATCTCCACCGTGCTCGTTGTTTGCACAGTTGTCCCTAGGTGGGCTATGATCAGACACGGGGTTGTTGTCACCGGCAAGGTCTTCCCAATCGTCGCCCATCCAGTTATAACCCTCATCATCCGACTCCAAACCCTCGTCTTCTGTGTTTGAAGGAAGTCCCCCATCTAGATCAGACTCCTCCAAATGCACATTCTCCTCATACCATCGAAGCGGGTCTGGACGAGCACGTTCTCGGAGCAATCGACTATTCGTGTAGATGTAAACCAAATCTTCCGCTTTCTGCACTCCCAAGCGATTTTGGCTCTTACTATGCACGAACGAATACATGCTCCAATTACGCTCACATGACGAGGCCGAGCAGGTTTGTGCTAGTATACGCTTCGCAATGATAGGCAATGATTGCCCGCCCACGCGGTTCCACCATTGGTGAGGCAAGAGGTTGTTGTTTTCAATTTCCCCAGCTTCCTCCGATGAATATGGGCCTCGCAATTCTTCATACTCCGTGATTTCGAGCATTACTGCCGAAAAAGACACTCCGAGTGGACCACAGAGCGTCATAACAACCTTGTTTAGGGCCCTTTTGGCCTCACCATTGTTTTGAATTTGCAAGTTATTGGCTAGATAAGGATTCAATAAAGCCCCTGCATAATGGAGATCTGTTGTCATCATCTCCCAACGCCGTAGGAATGATCGTTCAAGGCGAGTTGCAATTCCGTCAAGCATGTTGAATGGCGCATTGCGCAGCTTGAACATGTGCTCCTTTAGCTTGTTCAAGGTCACCCAAGCAATTCCCATTGCCGGAGTGTCACCATCAAAAGTCCGCAATGCCTTTAGTACTGATGCCACTATAAATTCAAAGTTACTGCACCGATGCCAGAAAGTCTCGTCTAGAACGGTGGCTCGCACCTGCGATGCCTTCGCATGGGCACGGTGTTTGTTTTGCCTATCGAAAAGAGAGGATACGTAGGATATCCATGTTGGGTCTATCACAACCAACTCCAGGGCATTCTTCACTTCCAATAGACGATGGATCATTATGTAATTGCATGCAAACCTTGTTGCTGTTAGCCACAATCGATACAATTGTGGCGAAAATCGACGAAAAAGGGCCATGGGCACATGGTGGTTCCGGATATACAATGCAATCTGTTTCACCTTCTGGACGAGGTCTTCAAACATGCCTTCCTTCCCCCAATCCTCGAGGAGGAGGTCCAAAATATGTGCACAACACCCTTGAGTATATATGTGCGGGTACTCATCGTTGACCTTCTTCATTGCCCCCAACATGTTTGAAGCATTATCGGTGCATACTTGGACCACATTCAATGGTCCAACCTTACGGATAAAACTTTTCAATTGGTCCCCTATATATGCCGTAGATTTCTTCATACCCGTGGTGTCTATAGACCCCAAGAAGATATCACCCATTGGACATACGAGCATGATATTCATGAGAGGGCGACGTGTAACATTGTCCCACGCGTCCAAGCATATTGTTGCCCCATACTTGGCAATATCTACGCCGGTCTTCTTGTCCATAAGGTCTTTCACTTTTTTTTTAGAGGCTCAATGTATGTCGTCCTCATGGCATTGTACAATGGCAGTGTATAATCAAAACCCGCCTTTGATGTTGCGAGGGTAGCCTTGATGAAGGCCGGATGTCTAACCACGTTGAATGCAACGTTGGCTTCATAAAAAAATTGTGCCCATAATTCGTCCAATTCTTTTCGTTTTTCTATTTGGTAAGCCTTTGGAAAGCTCCGTTGTCGTACAGATCTTGGTGTTGATGATGCTGCTTGGCTTAGAGGATTCGTGGACTGCGTGTTCTCCTCATTTCGAGTTTCCAAGAAACTACCTTGTTGGATTGATTGGCTAGAACAAGGTTCAGTGGAACATGTTGCTAGTGCACTAGGAAGGCCAACGATCTCCGCCTCGGTCATCCTAGTAGGAATATTATTCCCGCATCTTTTAAAACGGGCCTTAACAACTGCTAGGGCCTTAGTGCATGAAGTCTTCGTCCATTGTGGATACCCATAGTGTGACATGCACCTCCCACGTTTGTATGCGAACGTGTAATTGCACCAAACACATGTCACTTGATCCTTCTTGTTAAATGTGTACCATGGAGCCCACTCCTTCGTTTGAGCCCTTTGTTGAGACGACATCACAATAAAATTGGCGCGCAATGTTGTGCCAAAGAGAATCCGCCAAAAGTAATAGGAAATTGTGTGTGCATAGAAAATGAGGACACAAAGGTCACTCACAAAATTGTAGATTCATGCAAGGAGCCCAATAAGGAGTTCCAGGACACGAAGCCAAGGATGTGAGGTGAGTCAAGCACATCGCATATAGTTCTTATATAGTGCTGGAGCACGAGCATTTGGGGCCGGGCGCGCACAAGGGTGGCCGGGCGCATACTCTATGTGGCTGAACGCGCACGCTGTTGGCCGGGCGCACACGCTGAGGGCCGAACATGCAGGCTTCCAGCCGAGCGTGCACGCTATGGGGCCGGGCGCGCACGCTTTGGGGTCGGGCACGCACGCCGTGGGCTCGGCGCACACAATGTTGGGGCGTGCGCACTAATTCCTACTATATATTGAAACATTGCAACACTTAACATTTTGATATGTAAAACATCTCATAAAAAACCACTAAATATACATGATGCCACTCAATTTACAAGGTTTTATTAAATATACAAAATATCGCTCAATATTAAATGGCAGTTATAAAATTGTAGAAAGCTCTTGTTCCAAAACAATTCAACATTGCTCTATGTACATTTCTCGCACTGTTGTAGTTCTAGAATCCCTTATAGCCAGTAAAAAATGAAAGAAGATTGTCTTTCTCCTGAACTCGTGCCTTCAAGTCTTGAATTTCTTCAAGACATTTTCCAACTTCATTATCTTTCTCATCGAGTTCTTCTCCTAGATCCTCAATTACGTCCAAGCTTTCTTTTAGTCGCTTCACAACTCGAAGAAAATCGTCACGACTCACCCAGTCACCCTCCGTAGACTTTTTTTTATTATCCACGCCCTCCTCAGGTACCGCATCCGTCTTCGTGGCATCTCCGTCTTGTTGTGAAACCGACGGTTAAGGGTTCGACGTTGATACGATGGACAATTCTTGAAGCGTGCGCACTGACTGATGACATCCAGTATCCGAGTCGGATGATGAAGACGCGGACCACTCGATTGTTTGATTCAAAGGTTCAACTTCCATGGTTTTCCCGAGACCTTCTCCTGGAAACTTCCGCACAAACGGTATTGTTAATCCAATGACTGGCGCCATCTTGGAGTGTGTTTGGATTTCCATTGTCCTCCAATCAACCGGTATGCCAAGTACCACCTCCGCGTAAACCATTCGTAAAATTGAAATGTTTACCGAGTTGCGGCTCAATTTTGCCTCGTCGTAAATGTGCTGGTACGCTTGGATACAACGCTCCTTGAAGAACTCATTGGTGCAGTACCCCAAGTTGGCCCTATTTGTTCGTCGCATTAGAGAATATTGCGAGTATGGCCAGAGGTGCCCCAAATGACACCATCCAATGTATTTTGCACATTGTGCAAATGTCCATGGGGTTGGAACTGACTCCCAACCAGAAAATGCCTTCATCTTCTCATCCATCAACACGTGAAGGCGCTTCTTCTGCTTTGAGCGTGCGTGACGAAAATCACGCTGTCGCTTTCCGTAAGGACTGTTAGTGGTAGATGGTTGTCCAGAATCCATGGTGACGAGGTGGAGGAATACGAAGGTGGCAAAATACAAAGGTGTCAATAGACACCGTAAAAAACTTCCCAAAAGTGCCAAGCAAGCAGCCGCCACGTGGCAGTTGCAGGCCAAAGCGCCTAGGAAGTGGAGTCCGTAACTTTGAAATCTCATATTTATAGTATATAAGTGACCTCTGGCGGGCGCATACGACAAAGAGGCGCGCGTACGCACAAGGGCTGCGCGCGTACGCTGGAGGGCCGGGCGCGTACACTGGAGGGTTGCGCGCGTACGCTGGAGGGCCGGGCACGTACGCTGGAAGGCTGCGCGCGAGAGGGGTGTG
>OZ020521.1:24728075-24788273 GCA_963971425.1 Bryoerythrophyllum caledonicum
GCATCCCGGACACGGTCGTGGTCGGCGTCAGCGGCACCGACCCCGGTGTCGCCCTCCGCGCATCCGACAACACCTTCACCGGCTTCGCCATCGACCTGGCCACCTACCTCGCGCACGGGCTGGGCTGGAGTGACGACGACGTCACCTTCACGATGCTGGCGCCCGGCGAGCGCGAGGAGGCGCTGGTCAAGGGCGACATCGACATGGCCATCTCGTCGTACGCGATCACCGAGGAGCGCGACCGGTTCGTCGACTTCGCCGGCCCCTACTTCGTCGCCGGCCAGGATCTCCTGGTCGCTCGCGACTCCGCCGTCACCGGACCGGCCAGCCTCGGCGGTCAGGTCGTGTGCGGCGCCGACGGCAGCCCCGACCTGGTCCGGCTCGCGCAGGCCGGCCTCGCGCCGAGTGCGACGGTGCGCACGGCCCCCGACGTCAGCACCTGTGTCGACCTGCTGCTGGCCGGCGAGGTCGACGCCGTCACGACCGACGACGTGATCCTCGCGGGTCATGCCGAGGAACACGCCGAGGAGCTCAAGGTCGTCGGGTCGCCGTTCACCACCGACTACTACGGCATCGGGCTTCCCGAGGGATCGCCCGACGTGTCGGCGATCAACACCCTGCTCGCCCGGGCGCTGGAGGACGGCACCTGGCAGGCCGACGTCGACCGCCACTTCGGCCGGTCGGGATACGTCGCACCGCTGCCGCCGGTGCCGGGCTCGTAGTCGGCCCGGTGGTCGGCCCGGTGTCGCACTAGGCCTTCGGCGGCCGAGGAGTCACCCAGAGCTTGATGACGCCCTCGATCACGACGGTGCCGTCGTCGCGCACGCCCTTGACCCGCACCGGCACGTGCGGGTCGTCGCCGGCCCACAGCGCGGGGTCGGTCTCGGCGATGCACGTGATGTCGCTGGTCGCCTTGGCGGTGTAGGCGATGTCCATGCCCTCGGGGATCCAGCGTTTATCCGCTGGGATCGTCGCCTCGGCCAGGGCACCCATGGCCGCCTCGAGCCCGTTGCACAGCGCGATGGCGTGCACGGTGCCGAGGTGGTTGTGGACGCCGCGGCGCTTCGGGATCACCAGCTCGGCGTAGTCAGGACGGATCTCGACGAACCGCGGGCGGATGGTCGCGAAGTAGGGCGCCTTCTGGCTGAACAGCAGCGAGAAGACACGCTTGCCGACGGTGCCCCCGACGACGGGTAGCCCGCTCGCGGTGCGCCACAGGGTGAGGACCTGGCTCATGCCACCACCCTAGACCAAGGGTTACCGTCGCTCGGTCCACCCCTGTACGCGCCCGGCCCAACACGGTACGCGCCCAGTACTCCCCTGTATACGCCCGGCCCCTTCAGTGCGCGCCCGGCTCATATCCGCACGCGCTCGGCTCCTTCAGTATGCGCCTGGCCCATCTCCGTACGCGCCCGACCCCTTCACGTGCCCGCCCCCCTGTCCGGACGCGCGCAACTCTGTTGATGACGTGTCAGCCACGTAGTCGCCTTCGTGGTAGTGGGTAAATTGATTTACCTCGAGTCATGGTCAAACTAGGGTTGACCCTTATCGGACGGACAACAGCCTCTACCGGACGGACTGACGGCCGAACAACCCTGAGGAAGACCTAGACTCTAGCTCTAGTTGGTAATTAGAGTTAGTATTAGAGTCTTTTGACTTATAGGGCATTGGTGGTGTCTTTTGACACCTCATTTGGGACTTGGAGTCCAAATGACCTCCACGTGTAATTGAAGGAGACTCACCTTTCTCAAGTTGAGTCTCCCACGTGATGAAGTGAAGGAGTGCGTGCGTGCGTGCACTTTGTTAGCTTCATTGATATTATGCAATCATTCTTTAAGAATGGCATTGACTTGACTTTGTTGTATGTTTACAACTGGATTTCACTTGTTTCTTAGTAAAGGGGTGCTCGTAAGACCATGGTGTGTTCATATAGAAGTCTAACTACTTGGCGTATGGAATTATGAGTCATTTATTTCTTTTCCCTAAGTCTAGATTGTTGATAGTGTGAAAGTGTGTGTTGTTTTATTGTTAAATGGAAGTAACGGTGGTGAGTTTGTCACCGTTACTGTGGATTTGTCTCTAACTATGGGCTCTCACCTGATTAGCACGATGTTATCTTGGCACAATGCGGTTGTGCACGACAACTAGTTATTCTTCAAGGGTGTCCTACGTTGTCGCGATGTCGGCCGTTTAGTAGTTAAACTTTATTAATTAATTATGTTTAGTATTAGTCTAAGTGTAGTTGATATGTGATTGATGCGTGATTGTTATTTATTTTGATGTTATGTTTAGTGCTAAGTTTATGTTGATGTTGTGGTTAAGGACCGGTTTGAATAGTCAATGGTGTTAGGTAGGTAGATATTTGGTTGGAAAGGATGGCGCGAAGAAAGAGGCTTACCATTGGACCGACCAAGGAGTGGACTTGGGATTGGCGATGTGGAGGCTTATCGTTGGACCGACAAAGATAAGGCTTTGCGTGAGCAATATGGAGGATTCTCATTGGACCGACTTTGCAAGAATCTCTTTTGTTTAGCCATGTATGTGGTGGTTTCTTATTGGTTAGACTTTGGATGTAGATTTGTATAAATTGGCTACGATTTTGGTGGTTAGGAGGGGCAATGAGCAATGAGTGTTTAGAGTGTGTTAGCTTGGATTTGGAATTTGAGTGTGTCTCGAAGTATTTTTCAATACTTAGAGAGTTAGAAGGTGCTGAGGTTGGTTGGAGGGGTGAGGAGATGCACAAAGCATCAAGCTTGTATCTTCTTTCTTGAGTTATTAAAGGGCCAGAACTTTGCATCTTACAATTTTAACCGTATCTTTCGATGGGAGAAGTTTCTTGAGACGAATTTATGAGGAGTGGTAAAAAGCAAGATGACCTACTTGTTAGAGGTAGTTTCAAGCAAGAAGATATCTTGAGCAAGGAGAAATGAAGGCCTGAAGTGAAGGGGGTCTAGGTAGTTGACAAGTTGGAAATAGTAACTTTGAAGGCTTGGTTCTCAATTGATTTTGGAGACATATTAGTAAGATTTAGAGGGTAGATTCTTTAATATGTTAGTGATATTACATTAAAATTTTAAGTACATGTCATCTATAAATTAGGAGTTATGCTTGTTGAAGTAACTGGTAGTTTGTAGGAGTCTTGAAGTAGAGAGGTTGATTGAATTTTCACCTATATAAGTCACATTAACTACCGTACCTAGAAGCCCCGTGCTTACCCGGATGCACAACAAACTTCATGACAACGTATACTTGTTTTAGTGTATGTTTTTCATTTATTTGATGTTAGTTAGGACTCTTGATATGTTGTGGTTATTGATCTTTCTTTAAACTACAAATTGGCTTGCAAACTCTCTCGATCTCAATCCAATCAAGAACCTCTGGAAGTTTCCAAAAGATGTAATACAACATGGCAAGGCATGCCCTAGAAACTTAGATGCATTAGAGATAGTTATTGAAAGAGAGTAGAGGTTAGTCAGTGGTACAAAGCTCATGTCCTATGTCCTATAGACGTCATTTTGTGTCCTCTAGGTTACAAGCACTAATTGACACTAATGGAGGACATACACATTGGTAGATTTTGAATATCTCTTTTTTTGTGTTCAAATTTTTGGCCTTGAAATTTTGCACACATAATATCAAAGATAGAGATTATCTTGTTCAAATTATTTCATGGTGAAGTAACAATTTTTCAGCCCTAGGGAGGGTGTCAAAGTTGGAAGTAGCGAAATGGTTTTCCCGTTTGTTTCTCCCAACTACACATATTGGTAGGTTTGGAACATTTTTTTTTGTGTGGATCCTTTGGACTTGAAAAATTTCACACTTGTAATCAACATAGAGAAGATCTCATGCGAAAAATTCACGGGCAAAATTTGTTTCCTCAATCTTTAGGAGGGTGTCAAAGTTGGCAACTGTGAAACTTTTCTCACAACTATACATGTTGTATAAATTTTGGATATCTTTTTTTGTATTATTCTACTTGCCTTGAAATTTTGCAAACATGTTTTCAATGTAGAGATGATCTTGTGCAAAAACAATTATGATAAACTAACAATTTTTCAGCCCTCATCACGGCGTCAAAGTTGGCACCTTTTGTAGACACTAGAGTTTTTTTGAAAGTGTATACCAAAGAGACAAGGTGAGATTTAAACACAGAAAGAAAAGTAGTATGAGAGATCTCATGCTTCTTTTTTTCTGCACTAATGAAATGTTTGGCCATCAATGCTTTTGGACCCTACCTCATGCAAGCTGAAGCTTCCCCATGGTACCCATGATTCTCTAAGAGTTGACTAATAGTTCTCCACACCTTTCCCAAGCGAAGTCACCATGTGCATGTGATCCCGTTACTAACACAAGGCCATAAGATGATAGATCTGGAGTGACTAGAGTTTTCTTGAAATTCACCGGTATACACTAGATAGTCACTCGAGATCTTAGGGTCTTTGTTGCAGTTTGTAGAGACAGTATTCCTCTGGAATGCACCTAATCATCACTAAATGCTTCCAAAGTAACCGCTCAAGTTTCGTTCCCACAGAGACCTGCTGTTTCTTCTAGAATCACTAAATAATCCACTATCACAAAGCACCAATCCACCGGAACGTCATTCTTACTCGTTCTACAACTATTTCCGGATCCTTCTGGATTCCGAATCCATACAATAGTTTTTGGATCCTAATAATAGATTTTGGATCCTTCCAGATTCCGGAGTCTGATAATAGTTTCTGGATCCTTCCGGATTCCAGACTTGTTACCCGAGTATCCAGATCCTTCCGGATTTCGGATAACTTCTGACAGAGCCTCTTCCGGAGTTTTTAAGCGAGTGGCCGGGGTCCATTGATCATGTTTTGTGTAAGTGGCTGGATTTTCCACTGCCTTGTGACTTTAAGAGACTAGACACCCACTGCCCAGAACTTATAGTGACCGGACACTACTCTCCCTACTCTACTAACCGGTGATTTGATTGTTGCTGCTAGATTTAGACTCTCACGACATCCGAATGGCCATCCGGACGCGGTCACACAGAGATAAATCTAGACTACAACGACATTCCGGCAAAAGCTGTCGTGATTCTACCGAGTGAGTATTACGGTTTGCAACAAGGACTCCTTCTAGACATACACATCAAGTTTTTTCCTGTCGTGGGGGCAAACTCCAGCCTCAACCGGAATCCGGGTTGACACGGATCTTCTGTGCCCTAGAGACTACCAAGAACACCTCTGCAATATATCTCTTCCCCTCCTGGCTTCTACGGGACCCTGGAGACTACCAGGAACACCTCTACAATACGTCTCCAGCTCTCCCGAGCGCTCTCCTAATGCAAGTCCCAAATGGTTACCTCAAGTTACAAACACAATAACGCTCACTACGGCAGAACCTATCCACAACAACACAAACCGCAATGGATCCGTTCCTCACAAAACGCTCAACACTAGGATATAGAGAAATATATTCAGAGGCTAAGACGTCTTCAGCAAGAGGAAACAAGATGATGAGCCTCCCAAGACTCATCCTTTAAGTACTAACTAAGTTCCTAATCTTAGTTCCATCTTATCCGCGAGGAATCCGGGAAATCTGATCCTAAAAGATCTTATCCTTGAAAATCCAGATTTCAAATCTCAGATCCAAAATTTATGGATCTGAGATCCGGATTCCGGTTTCCGGCTTCTGGCTTCCGGCTTCCGGAATCCAGAAATTCGGAATCCAGAAATCCGGAAATCCGAAAATCCCTGAAATCCGGAAATCCCTAAAATCCGGACATTCCCTGAAGTCCGGAAATTCCTTCTAGACTCACAGTTTTCTAGACTTAGGCATTCTGGATGCAAACTTCCCTTAGTCTCCTTTGTTAGTAGCCGAGTGCAATCCTGAGCCCCATCGTTAATTGCTACTAATTCAAAAGGGACTAGGGATTTCCTAATACTACTCCTAACTATGGTGTCTTCTTATTCCTACGCCTAGGTGATTCCTCTATCTTCTTCCCGGCGTCTGTCTTCTCCGGAGTCTCCTCCGGCTGCTGAGTTCCGGATCCGAAAATCGCTGCTGGAAATTCTTCTGCTGGTGGTCTTGCTGTCGACCTCCATGCCGACCAGATCTGCTTTCCCGTGAGGTCCCGGAAGCTCCCTATCGGACTGGCAGCTTCCTCGATACACCGTCTTGGGGTTGGGGAAGTCGACCTGAGGATAGTTGATGGCGGTGTAGATGAGCGCCGGAACACCGAAGGGGTTTCCTGCATGAGGATCTTCTCTTTGAGTTGTCGTGAGGAACAAACGGCCGTCAGATGAGGTCCGTTTCATGATGACAGTTCCGGATTCCGGATCACCCCTGAAATAGTCCGGATTTCTCCGGACGTCCGCACTAATTTGAGCATCACTCCACTGTACAATTTAGCTCTTTGTAAAAAGCTTCTTAATATTTGCGTAATGTTTATTGGACATTTTTGTTTGTTTGTACTTGGGGATTAATTCCTATATAGCCATGAGGATAAAAGTGTTTACTGCTATACATTGGTGCACTAAACATCGCATTTAGTGTCATCTACACTAAATACGAACCCTTACACTAAATGTAAGAATTACAATTAGTGTAATGACACAACATTACACCAAATGTGGAACATTACACTAAATGTGAAACATTACACTATATGTGAATTGCAGTAAAAATGGATTTTTTTTTTTAACTTGTGCACAATTACTGTATGAAAAAGCTTGCCACAGTGAATAAAATCACTACACTGATAATGTTCATTAGTGTTATGGCACCAATAGTGTAACTACCCCTATGACCTAACTTTCACTAAATGTCAATTTGTTTACATTTAGTGTTTAATGTCAAAAAACCAGCCTAACAAAATTGCTCATAACTTTTGTATCACGACGAATTAGAAGATGTACCGTATACCGATGGAATCTCCTTGAAAAAACACATAAGCTGGTTACCTCACTCGATAGAATTGGTGCAAAATTGATAAAGATATACCTCCTCAAACTTTCAACCAAAACTCAAGAAATTTGCCCAAAAATATTCGCTATAACTTATTATTTAAGACGAACTTGAAGATGGGTAAGGTGCCATTGGAAGCGTCTTTTCAAATCAGTTTAGATAGGCACCAGAAACTCTCAAATTGGCCAAAATTTGCCCCCAAAATCATCATTTGAAAATCCAACCTTCCAATAATCAGCCCAACATGGAAGGTTTGCTTTTGACATGTGACGAGATTTGGGTGACTTGCAATGAAATATGGCATATGACATTGTTACATAACCAACACTAAATGTCAAAATGTTAAAATGTAATAAGGGCAAAAGTTACAGAAATTGACAATTAGTGTTAAAATTGACATTTAATGTTGTTACATTAATAGGATAGTTGACATTTAGCGTTTGAGTTCGTAAATAGTGTTGCGAACACTAATGAACATTATCAGTGTAGTAGTGTATGAAAAAGCTTGCCGCAGCTAACACTAATTGTGAAATTGTTCACAAATAGTGTAGTAGGGTAATTACACTATTTGTGTGACTACACTTAATGCGATGTTTAGTGTAGTGATACACATGAACAGCCCAATCAAAGGACTTCTACTTTTGATTTTACATCTAACAAGCTAAGGTTTCAAACTACTGATGAACTGCAACTAATTTTTACTTTTTGCTGGAACATATGTTTGATCTACAAGGCGGTTCCAGATCGAGCTGAACGAGTTGACTGGAGAACCGAGGCAACCTCCTCCGCTGCAAGCTTGAGAGCCGGAGCAGGCAAGTCTCTGCTGTCCATGTGAGAAGCACAGAGCGACACACACCAGATGACGAAGAAGGACACCAGTGTTCCCAAGCTTGTGCTTCCCTGTTCCAATTTAAACAGGAATTTGTAAATACACTTTCAGCTAAGGGACTACAGGAATAAGACTGTCAACTGAAAACTGAAACTTCAATGCAGCCTCTTTCCAAAAATACAGGACAATGGATTATCTTGTTGTGGTACCGGTAATGATAGAGCCCATTAATTAGTATTATATCCACTAAGTAGCAAGTATGCTTCATTGATTGAACACTCAACTACCACGTTGATCTTTAGATCCAGAACTCTTGATGCTTGTCCGGTAATTCAAAAGCAGGTAATATTATAAGAGACAGTCACAGGTGGTTATCATCCCTGCTTTTGAACTACTTGGACTGTTTTCCCATACTGCAACTTCAGACTCTCTTGCTGACTTACATCGATATCAATATCTAGTTGACCCTCTTTCCTTGAGAGTACAACAACGGAGACCCTGATTGAAAAAACCGCAAGAATGAGTTGGCAGAAAATTCCTTGCAAAGTTACAGAAATTGAGGCTCTCACCTCTGGTTGTGTGACTTGGTTGGCAACCGAGCCACTTGCTTCACCATCGTGGCCGACGAGCTGAGCAAAGCGAGCCACTTTGCGGACAACGCCTGCGATGTACTCCTTGGACGAGTCCACCGCCTTGTTGCTCTCGTCAAGAACAATCCGAGCCACGCCGCGAGAAATCGAGTCCTGTCGCCGATAGCCCCTGAGGTTGCCGGGCTCCTCCTCCAGTGCCTGCTCCGCCGTGCTCTGGAGGTTCGTGGCCACCTCGTTGAAGTTGTAGGAACTCCGTCTCCCGGGCGCTTCCCACTTCACCATCGCAGTGGACTTGCTGCTAGACTTGTCAGAAATCATGAGCGCCATTTCTTCCTCAGGATACCGAGCTCGGTCTTTCAGCGAACTCATGTCGTGTGACCAGAGCGTGCAATCCTCGTTGACATCCATCATGGTTTCGCTAATTCCTTCTCAACACAGGCGCGAAATCACTAAGTCGTGCTCGAGTCTCTTAACTGCATTCGCCAGATCTCCTCATTCTGCACATATTTTGTTTGTCAAATTGTCATTCTTGGACATGTACATGCCATTTTGTTTGTCAAATTATCTGGAATTACGACAAGGTCACTACGGCAATATTTTTACACATACCCTGTGTCTTCGGTTCTGTACTAGACATGATTTGTACTCTCTCAGCCTCACAAATCGAATGGTATGCCATATGTGTGACTATGACGTGATTCTCTCGCATTCACACTAATGTACAAACAGTCCAAGAATATCCATCAATCCACTAAATTGCGCACCGTACGCAATCAAATCTCTGTTAAAACAGTTACAATCAAACGTTGAGAAGATGATTTGTACTCACAAATTGAATGGCATGTCAAATGCGTGAACATGACATAAATTTTCACATTCACAATAATTTAGAAACAGTCCAAGAACATTACCCGATCACCATCAGACCTCTAAATTTCATAATCAAACCTCTCTTGAAGTTGCTACGATAACCAACATTAATGCGCCAAACTCTAAACCCTACAAGCCGTTGAATTATTCACGCCAATTACGAATTCCAACAGTGTACAAGCAGCTCAAACAAAAGAAGCAACAGAAACATGAATTCCTAAAAATAACCCTAAAACTGCTATTCACCACAAACAATCACCACAAACAATCACCACAACCAGCCATCGCCATCGCCATCGCCATCGCCATCGCCAAACAAGTTCATCAATGCCCATCAATCGAATTGGCTCCAAAAGCACCCACCTCGGCTGTCGTACTCGAGCTCAAACCCCAGGCGCCTGCACAACACTGCTACTCCCCTAACATATTTCGCATCTAGAAACAAGGCTCTGGACACAACAGAAATCTCCGAAATCCAACACCTGGGGTTGTCACCAACATCCAATCATGTTCGGCGGCGAATCTCGAAGGAATTCACGGCATCTTCGGACGTGGCTCCAAACTCCGAAACCTGCAATGACGCGCCTCCAACTGGCGACTTCGCTCCATGTAACGACGATGATTTCCATGCCACCATCCATCCGGGAGAACTGAAGAATATTAATATTAATAAATTCCACTCCGAAGTTGGTGGTGACCGCTTCCTTTAAAGTCGAATTCACTGCACACATGATGATTAATCAGGCATTTACAGCAGATCAATCCGATCTGATCACACCACTTACATCAATTCCGCCGAATGATAAAATCCTCCGAATGCCTGGTTGTACTTTTTCGCAGTAATGAGGTTTTTTCTTACTTGTCACTTGTGTAACCGGAGGTTGAGCTGTAAGGATAGAAACGGACATCAATATTCGGATAACTGGGAAGTGTTCGAGCCTGATCTGGATGAACGAGGTGGTTTGTGGAAGCGCGAGCGTCAACGGCAGCTGAGCCCAGGAAACGGGGCGCGTTCATTCCATTAACGGAGCCCAACTGATTATAAAAGCAGCTGATTATGATGAGGAGTGGCTCTCATCTCATTTGCCATCACCATCGTCATGATGAAAGGCGAATGCCCAGTAAGGTAAATCTCAGGGCGCTCTTCACACCGCGGAGAGGCCCCAATCCGCAGCCTTCGGAGGCGAGAAGCACCATATTTTTTATTTTATTTTTTTGGAAGAGGCTGCGGCTGCTTCGTGAGGAGTCGTGACGGCCCTAGTAGGAGGAAATTGATTTCCACTGTTTAGCTTGCGCCCTTCCGCCCATCCCATACTATACATCATCATCCTGGGCACAGCGCTCGAGGTAGATTGGCTGAGGAATGTCGGCGCAGCACTGAAGACGACCACCACTGCATGACCTATCTGCGGGCCTGGTGTGTACACTCTCTTTCGCACGCGCATCCGTTAGAGTTTGTTGAAGTGATTAAATTCTAGGGAGCTTTGTACGATCAGGTGGTCACTGCAGCTGCTATAAGTAGGGTAGAGGTGGGCGCCTGAATGTGGTGGAAGAAAGAGTAGCGTTTGTTTTCGGGGCAGCGAACTTTTGGTGATCGGATTCCGGGTTTCGGTGTTGATATATTGTTGGTGGTGGTGGCAGCTAGGAGTGAAGCTTGAAGGTCAGCCAGCCGCCGAGAGGCTTTGGAAAGAGCGGTTGCGCATGCCTTTTGTTTTCCCTTGTTCTGCGCCTGGCTTCCGGGATCATTTGCGTGTGGAAGTTGCTCATTTCCTCGTGACGAGTAGGTGGTTGATTCTGGTTGAGAGGGAATTTGCTTGCAGTGTAGGGATTGGGTTTGGGGAATTGAAGTGCATGTTGGTTGTCGTTGCGGCTTTTGGGGTGTAGTGGAAATTGACGGCGGGCTTTGATGATATTTGCTCAGTTTGTTGCATTTGCTTGAATCAATTTGATGGTGGTGGTGTGCAGAGGAACGGAGGAAGTGTGGAGAGGGAGGACGCTGGTTTTTTGAGGAAAAAGCAGTTGTTGTTGCGATGCTGTGAGCCTGAGCTGGAGCCATCTGGGCTTCCCTCGGTATTGGAAGCGCCAGTCCCACCATGACGTTGGAAGCGGAGAGATTATTCAAGTATGGCAGTGACGACCGCGGCGCGAGGCACCTGCTGGGCGCGCACGTACTGAAGCCAACTCGAGAGCGCGCGCAGAAGAAGAAGCATCTCGTGGCCGCGGCGCTCCCGAGCACGCCTCTGTCCACCAGCGACTGCAACCCGTCGTCGCGAGATGCGTCGTCTCACCATTGGGTTTCTAAATCCATGGCGCTGACGATCATCCTCGTGTCGACATGGTTCTTCCAGCGGAACAACCACACTCCTGGAAGCAACGTTCCCAATGCTGGTGATGCGCAGTCAGGGATGCTCACGCGGCTCGCGGCTCAAATCGCCGATTCAACTGCTGCTTTGCCCTGCTCCGGCCACGGATACCTGGGAACCGGCGCCACTTGCAAGTGCTACGAGTGCTTCGGCGGCGCGGACTGCTCGCAAGTGATCAATACTTGCGTCATTGATGTCGACCAGTAAGGGGCTGCTGCTTCACTCTCGAGTTCTTTTGTGCTCTGTTCATCCCCTAACATGTGACCTCCTTGTGCATCCACAGTGGCGACCCGACCATGTTCGAGGACTTCTGGTTCCGCAACGGCGGCAACAGCATCACCGTCATCCTGGGGTACCAGCGCATGAGCTACTTTGCGCAGAGCAAGCATGTGTGGTTCATGGAGAGCGAGCTCGACGCGCAGATCCGCGCGTTGCATCAGGTCGTGGGCAATGCGATCACGGAGGGCTGCCACATCGTGGTTGGCACGGGATCCACGCAGCTCTTCCAAGCAGTGTTGTACGCGCTCACGTCGCCAGAGCAGCCTCAGCCAACTAACATCGTTTCCGCCGCACCCTTCTACTCGGTATGTGTCGAACCCCTTTGTTTAAGCTCCATCTTTTGCAGAGTAGGAATTCTCTCTTGTGTGAAGTTGCTTCATACTTTGCAGGAGTTGTCTCTCTGACATGTGATTGTGGAGCAGTCCTTACCTTCGGTGACGGATTACTTGCGCTCCGCTCTCTTCAAGTGGGCTGGCGATGCGGCAAAGTTCGATCCATCCAACTCTCCCTACATCGAGATGGTGACCTCGCCCAACAACCCTGACGGGAAGATCCAGCGTCCCATCGTGAACGGCACGGGTCACGTCGTGCACGACTTGGCGTACTACTGGCCGCACTACACGCCCATCACCGAAGCAGCCGACCACGACGTCATGCTTTTCACGCTCTCCAAGAGCACCGGCCATGCAGGGACACGCATCGGGTAAGAAAGACTCCGCACCTATCCGAGATTCGCCTCTTCACATCCACGTGCATGCGCCTCAAGTTGTAGAACTTGTTTGTGCAGGTGGGCTATTCTGAAAGACGAGAAGGTGGCGAAGAAGATGGTCAAGTTTCTGGAGCTCCAGACCATTGGTGTGTCGCATGACTCTCAGGTGCGCGCAACGCAGATAATCAAAGCTGTCGTGCAAGGATACGCCTCATCTCCGACCCATGAAGTAGCTGGGCACCGAAGCTCCAATCGCCAGCACTTGGACATCAACTACAACAAACTGTTTCATTTTGGATCCTCTGTGATGCAGTACCGGTGGAAGCGGTTGCGGTCCGCTCTAAACGCATCCTCAGAGCTCTCCATCCTGGACTTTGAACCTTCTTACTGCACCTTCTTCGACAAGGAAGTCAACCATGCCCCAGGTTTGAGATATGTCTTCAGATCGAGCACAGCATCTGTTTCTTTTCACTAGTAGAAATTCGACCCTTCGCAATCAGTATTTGGTCCAAATTCTATTTTTCTGAAACAACAAGCAGTCGTTTCCGACTGGAGTTGTTTGTGACCAGTCCAAATTTCTACTAGTGTTTGTATAATCATGCATATTGTATCATTTGACATTCTATGTTATGTGGGGTACAGCATTTGCGTGGATAAGGTGCGAGAAGGTTGTGGACTGTCGAGAGCGCCTGAAGCAGAAGCGGATCATCACCCGCAGCGGGCGCCACTTCGGCGTCGGTCCGGAGTACGTCAGGTTGAGCATGTTGGAGCGGAATGAGAAGTTCGACATGATGGTGGACCGGCTGGCAAGGATCGACTCGTCGAGAACACCTGACTAAAACAGCAGCAAGAATCTACCCAGCTCCCAAAGTTTAGCGTTTCATCAGCAGGTCATGGAGTGAGTGAGCGCCAACTTTTGGTTTTCCATGCCTCCTGGTCCTCTAAATTTTGAAGAGACCATCACCCAGGGCTCCTGAAGTCAGTCCCATCATCAGACTGATCCGGACGCATGTCACGCCCATTTTGAAGTTTAGATTTTCGTGAGTGAGTTGCTGCGTCGACCCTCACAAACAGAATGCACTTTCCTAGCCAAAACATGTCAGGTTCTAAGCATGGTATATGATATCAAAGCACGCACCAGAAATGTGACTCGTTATTTCTTTTATTGATTGGACGTGGATTTGGGAATCCAGGGAGATCTAGGCAACATGATGCCAATATTTTGAGCAGAGAACAAAATATGAGGGCCTGGCTATTAGTAGGGAAATGGTACAATCTGAAGTGTGGAGCTAGCTAGCGCCCATGGCATGGTTGACATTGATGACGGAAGTGGCCCTGGCCTTGCCAGAAAATGATTGCCGCTTTAAGTGGCCCATGCCAAAGTACGTGGGTGATGAAGTTCCAATGATGAGGGGATCATGATCAGAAATTGTGCCCTATCCCCGCTACTCCTTTGCAGTTTGCACTGACCCTGTTCTGTTTGGCAGTAGTGGCCAGGCTCTCCTCCTGCTGAGAAGCTCTCATTTTCATAAGTCGCCTTTGGGCACTGTCGTGTGTCAGTGGTTCGCTCGTGCTGCCCCTGCTTCTATCTCGCCTCTTCCGGGCCTCCTGCGGCTGCTGCTGCTGTTGCCGCCCCAGCATCGGTCTTCCATGGACCATACCAGTGATTTTGGTGACCTATAACGCCGAAGTGGACATCAGAGAATCGACGGGCCCAGTAGATATTGCAGAACATGGTCAACACAGAGCATACATTTCATTGCAACCCCAGTACATGAAATCACTGCAGTTCGCCAATGCTTGCATCAATTGGAGATTAGGGTATGTCTTGAAAAGCTCTTGTGGTTCTTGATGTGTGTTTGAAGGGCGCGGACAGGACGTCCCCCACGCTCGGACTTACCCGAGGTGGGCCCCCGTCTTAATTGCATGGGTTCATTTTTCTGGCCCTCCCATTTTGGGGGGGTTAGAGGCTTTTTTGGGCTTTTTCTTTCACAAAAATGGGGCCTACGGCCACAATTTAGTCTCTATGTCCCCCTTTGGCTAAATTTAGGCCCCCAATCAAAAACAAAATAGGGGCCAGGTTTGGCCCCACCACCTCATCCCCCACCCGGTAAGTCCAAGCGTGGGGGATGTCCTGTCAAATCGTGTTTGAAGGCTCAACAACAATGGTTAACCCCTAAAGGACTAAGCGCTATTTCGCTCTAAAACCAGTCCAAAACTGCCACTGTCAAAAAGAGACATGAAAATCACATTTTAAAGTGATGTTCGGATTTTCAACCGTAAGATCTTAAAACAGACTTCCATATAAACATGCCATCAAATTTTGGTTGCAATCCACCGCACGGATTGATAGATTTTAGTGTTTAAAGTCAAAACAATGGTTCATTTTCATCCCTGCGTTGAGTAGATCAGCTGACTTTGACTTCATTTTGTATCAAATTTTTGCATTGTACAAGGTCTAAATCTTTTACCATTGTCTTAAGCATGATGTTATTTCCCAACACACCAATTTTTAGAGGTAAAAAAGAGGTGTAGCATATTCAAAACAAGTGTGCAAGGAGTGGAGGTTCAAAAATTGCCATTTCACGTTTTATTTTTGTGTGAACTACGTATGTATTTAAATGATAATCCAAACGGTCAATAAGAAGGTTTTTACCACATATTGTTGTTGAAAAAATAAAAAGTGAAAAATATGAAGATCTCTAGGTTTTATGTAGAAAAGATGAAAAAAAATTCCCCATTGCCCGACAATGTGTGAAAATGTTTGACTTGGAATAAAATGCCTTTTTACACTAAAGACAAGAATTTTTTTGGAAAATATCTAAAGAAGGAGATATTCTTTATGTGTATGAAAAATCTCAATGTCAATAGAAACTTTTGTCAAAAATTTTGGAGGTGCCTGGAGTCCCCACTTTTGGCTTAAGTGGTACTAACTTTCAAACCACAAATCCAAAAATAAATAAATAAATAAATAAATATCTCCACGAAGCTCTTATCAGATCCTATCTTTAAAAAAAATTCCAATTAAAAAGGATTTTTTTTCGAATCATAAGTACCTGCCCAAATTCACCAGAGGACCGTTTTGGTCCTCTTAGTCCTTTAGGGGTTAATCATGGGAAAAATTACAACAACAAGAGCACCAAACTCGATCCTTCCACGGCCTTGGAGTCCTTAAAGGATTATCCTTGGAATGAGCAAGGTGGCAAAATGTGGCTTCTTGGATGACTTTGATTGCATGATATAGATGAGGAATTTTCATTTTGCATCCAATTATTTTTAGGAGAGTTCATTGAATTGAAAGCATGAGATAATGATGGAACTTGTCTTATTCAGGACATCATGTTCTTTCTACAAAAACAGAAAATGGTTGTAACACAAACCTCAATGTAGTAAATTCTAGCTTTTGATTTGAATTAGCCCCTGAATTTTCAAGAGTCCCCTTGGGGGACTCTAGAAGGTTTGGGCGGGTTCCTACAGTGTCAATTTATAATTTCTTTCTTTGAAATTTTTAATGTAGATGGACATTACTAAAAGCTTTGTGTGAGTCCATTTTTTTCCTAAATCCAACATTTAAAGCAAACGTTATAAGGTTTTGAAGTTCAAATGGGGAAAGCGGGCACGTCGGTCAACTCCAATTTTTTTTGCTAGGACACTCCTATTGAATGTGGGATTTTGGGATTTTCAATACCAACAAATAATATTATTTCCTTTCATATTATTGGAAAAAATCTCTAGTCGTTAGTGAAAAAAAACATATAAATCTGAGTCAAACATTTTCACACATTGTCACACATTGTCGGGCAAGGTACCAAAAAATGTTCTTCTTTTCCACATAAAATTTAGAGATCTTCATATATTGTACTTTTTGTTTTTTCCACAACGTTATGTGGTGTGAACCTTCTTATTGACAATTCGGATTCTCATTCTAAACCATATTTTGTTCACAAACAAATATTATGTGAATTGACATTATTTTGAACCACCACTCCTTGCACAATTTTTTTGAATATGCTACACCCTTTTTTTATCTCTAGAAATTGGTGTACAAAGAACTAATATCATGCTCAACATGATGAAAGTGAATTTAGACCTTGTATTGATGAAAATGAATTTAGACCTTGTATAGTGCAAACATTTGGCACCAAGTGAAGTCAAAGTCTGTTAATCTAGTGAACATAGAGAAGAAAATGAACCCTTTTCTCTACTTCAAACACTATATAATAATCTTATAATCCGTGCGGTCAAAGTTTATGAAAATTTGTAAGTATGTTATTTATTAAGTGTTAAATGAGTTCCTATGGTTAAAACTAGAAATAAAACTTTTGTTATTCCTCCTTGCTCATTGCACTAAAACGAGCAATTTTGAAGTGGTTTTGGTGTGAAATTGTCAAAGAAATCTAGGGGTGAAAATTCAAGCCATTAGAATGATATTTTTTAATTTAAGTCCGACTAATGAAATCAAGCTTCTGAAGTCTGGTTTCCAGTCCATTTTTTAAAAATTTGAGATTGATATAATCGAATAGGTTATTGCAGATTGGACTTTGGGTGTGAAACCATGGTTGAATGATTCTCTAAGTTTAGCTGCACATGAAAGCATACTTTGTGTTTAAAAAAAAAATCTTCACTTTTCCTTCAGCAAATCACAATAATTTCGACATTTTCACAAAAATATTGTGATTTTTGTGACATATTCAAGGCATGTGATCTCATCTCTACAAAATAAAAATTTAAAAATTCCACTTATATTTAATAGAGCATACAGAAGAAATGGATACTCAGATTGATGCTGTGGGCATAGGTTCTGACATTCCATGGTTAATTTCTCTGTTTTTTTTAAAGCATTCGGTGACTACATAGAGATTTTGATGTGGTATTTTGGTGAGAACAGAGTTCCCTCTAAAACCAATCAAGGAGACTAAGAATTTTGACCTTCTCATTATTATTCTGTGAAAACAACCTATTCAGCTCTAAATTTCTACAATTTTCTCGAAGCAAAGAAGTAAGGTGAGAATCTTGATAAAACATGCAAATTCTATATTTCTTATCAAAGTTGGCTAATCAAATGTAAAAGTTGAGTTCAAAGTACACCAAAACCTTCCATATATGGTGAGGAGAGATCACCAAGCACCTTCATATTGACAAACACTAAAATAAAAAGGAGAAACTTTATTAAGATTCTTTGTAAATATGGAGATTCAGTATTAATATTATTTTAATATTATTTTAATAAATTTATGTGCTACGGTAGGTGGCTGACTAGGAATTAAAACTAATTATCAATTGTTTTAGAAATAGTGTACTAAGGTAGGTGGATGATTGGGGGTTATTGTAAATGACAATGGCGGCTAACACTAATTGTCAACTTGTTCACGAATAGTGTACTAGGGTAATTACACTATTCGTACCATTACACTAAGTGCCATCTTTAGTGTAGCTCCTCTAGAATGGCATAATTATATATGGCAAAACAAGCCACACGTTGTGCCATTCTTAACCCTTGCAATTTTTAATCCTTCAAAAGTTTGTTTGTTGATGTAATTGTTTTCAAATTCAACTCATCCATGATAAATGACCTAACCCAATAACCCCTAAGGGACCAAACGTCCCCCCGGGGTCATTTTGGATTTTGGGCATGTACCTACAATTCGAAAAAAAATCCTTTTTCATTGATTTTTTTTTCAAGATAGGATCTAATAAGAGCTTCGTGGAGATATATTTTTTTGGATTTGTGGTTTGAAAGTTAGTACCACTTAAAGCCAAAAGTGAGGACTCCGGGCACCTCCAAAATTTTTGACAAAAGTTTCTATTGACGTTGAGATTTTTCACACACATAAAGAATATTTCCTTTTCTGGAATTTTTTTTAAAAAAATCTTGTCTTTAGTGATAAAAGGCATTTTATTCCAAGTCGAACATTTTCACACATTTTTGGGCAACGGGGGAAAAAAAACTCATCTATTCCACATAAAACCTAGAGATCTTCATAGTTTTCACTTTTTATTTTTTCAACAACAATATGTGGTAAAAACCTTCTTATTGACCGTTTGGATTATCATTTGAATACATACGTAGTTCTCAAAAAAATAAAACGTGAAATGACAATTTTTGAACCTCCACTCCTTGCACACTTGTTTTGAATATGCTACCCCCCTTTTTTACCTCTAAAAATTGATGTGTTGGGTAACAACATCATGCTTAAGACAATGGTGAAAGATTTAGACCTTGTACAATGCAAAAATTTGATACAAAGTGAAGTCAAAGTCTGTTGATCCACTCAACGCAGGGAAGAAAATGAACCATTGTTTTGACTTTATACACTAAAATCTATCAATCCGTGCGGTGGATTGCAACCAAAATTTTAAGGCATGTTGATATAGAAATCTATTTTAAGATCTTACGGTTGAAAATCCAAAATTCACTTTAAAATGTGATTTTCATGTCTCTTTTTGGCAGTGGCAGTTTTGGACTGGTTTTAGAGCGAAAGTGGTCGTGGTCCTTTAGGAGTTAAAGTGAGACTCTCCAATCCATCTCTTTCTCCTTAGTTTGGGAGCAAGGATTTACCTTCATTGTTGATTGAAAAGATGAAATTTCTCACATTTCTAGCAAACAAGGATTGCCCGGCTTGTCTATAAGATTTCAAAGCCCTGATTATCAATTCCTAGAAGTATAGATACTTGAATGAAGATGGCAATATTGTCCTCCTCCTATAAAATTGAGAGAACATTCTTCAATGTACCTCTTACACTTTCTTTTTTCTTTTTTCCCGTGAAGATATGAACCATTCATATTTAGACCCTCTAGCATGAGTTTTTGTATCGACCGTGTTTCTCTTCTCAATTCTTGCAAGTATATATGCATACTTTATATACTTGCAAGTTGCAATACGGAAATACTTCTATCATTTTCTTTCTGCAGCATGAACTGGACCAAGAGGTTTCACCACCTCCTCCCAATAATTTTCTCCTACTCCAAGTTATCCTACAAGATTGCAAAATCACACTCTACACACTCTTTCATCTCTCCTTTGTTTAATAATGTGAACATGCTTGTCAAGTCCTTAATCTTGTCATTTCTTGTCACTACTAAACAAAAATATGCACCTAAAAAACAAATGCTCTAAGTTGAATGCACAAAAACACCATTAACCCCTAAGAGCCCATTTAACCCTTTGGGTATATTTTTCATTCTAGACATGCAAAAAATATATATTTTCCTATTGATATAATTTAAAATATTTTTTCCCTCATAAGATATGTGTGGAATTTTTAAGAGTTTTTTTTTTACACATATTATGAAAGTTATTAGCCTTCAAAGTTAAATTCAGGACTCAGGTATATCCAAAACTTTTGCTAGAAGTTTCTATTGACATTGAGATTTTTCATACATGTATAGAATACTACCTTTCTTGAAGATGTCAAAAAAATGCTTGTCTTTAGTATGAAAAAATATTTCAACCCAAGTCAAACATTTTCACACATTGTTGGGCAAGGTACCTAAACAACTTCTATTTTTCTGCATAAAAACTAGAGATCTTCATATTTTTCACTTTTTATTTTTTTGACAACTGTGGTGTAAACCTTCTTAATGACCATTTGGATTGTCATTTTTAAACATATTAAGTTCTCAATAAAACGAAACGTGAAGTGGCAATTTTTGAACTTCCACTTCTTGCACACTTGTTTTGAATATGCTACACCCCTTTTCTACCTTTAAAAATTGGTGTACAAGGAACTAACATCATGCTTAACACAGTGGTAAAGGATTTAGACCTTGTGTAGTGCACAAATATGACACCAAGTGAAGTCAAAATCTGTCAATCCACTCAACGAAAGGAAGAAAAAAAACCATTCTCTTGACTTCAAAGGCTGTAATCTTCACAACCACTCGGTGTATTGCATTAAAAAAAAATAGTAAATTTTTACATAAATATTCTTTAAGATCTTACACTTAAAAGTTCAGGATGTCACTTCAAAATTAGATTTTTTTGCCACTTGTTGAGAGTGGTAGTTTTGGAGTGTTTCTTGAGGGAAAATACCTTGGGCTATGAGGGGTTAAGGGATTGATAGTTTTCCAAGTACTGTAGTGAGAGAGTGAATAATGTTAGGACAAGTTATGATCATGGCAGACTCCAAAGTTAGATGAAAGAATACTTTACACTCGAGGGTTGGATTGTGTCCATAAGTCAACTTTGGCTTACTTTATGTTATGAAAAAATAAAAAAATCATAAAGATGGAAAAATATTGCAAAAGGGATTTTTGAACTTTAATCAGATATTTGGCGCCGACCTCCCAAACCTGACCCTACGTTAGTGAACATTGGTTATATGTGTTAAATTAATTTATCTCCATGCAAACGGAGTGAAGGGACTGCCAAATCTGGGGACAATCGAATTCAACGGATTGATTTTATAAATGATAGGGAATCGAATTCATAACGTAATTAGAAATGCCTCAAAACGTACAATATTTTAACCCTGAAAAGCCCGTGACAATTTCACACCAAAAACACTTTAAAATTATTGATTCTAGTGCAATGAGTAAGGAAGGAAACAAAACCTTAGATTTATCCTTTTGACCGTAGGATCTCCATGAAGACTTACTAAGTAACAAACTCACAAAATTTCATACACTTCGACCGCACGGACTGAAAGATTATTGTCTTTGAAGTCAAGAAAATGGTTCATTCTCTTTCCCTGCATTGAGTGGATTAGCAGACTTTGACTTCACTCGGTATTAAATTTTTGCACTACACAAGGTGCAAATCTTTTACCATTGAGTTGAGCATGATGTTAGTTCTGTATACAACAATTTTCAGAGGTAGAGAAGGGGTGTAGCATATTCAAAACAAGTGTGCAAGGAGTGGAGGTTTAGAAATTGTCAATTCACGATTTACTTTTTTGAGAATTTAATATGTTTAAGAATGGTAATCTAAACGGTCAATAAGAATGTTTTCACCACATATTGTTGTAGAAAAAATAAAAAGTGAAAAATATGAAGATCTCTAGGTTTTATGTAGAAAAGATGAAGTTTTTTTTCCCAGTTGCCTAAAATATGTAAAAATGTTTGACTTAAGTTTAAATGTTTTTTTACGCTAAAGACAAGAATTCTTTTGTGACATCTTCAAAGAAAGTTATATTCTCTTCATGTGTGAAAAATCTCAATGTTGGTAGAGACTTCTAGCAAGATTTTGGAGGTGCTCGGAGTCCCCATTTCTAACTTTGAGCGGTACTAACTTTCAAACCATGAATCCAAAAATAATAATAAAAATATCTCCATGGAGCTCTAATCAAGGAAAATCTTGTACAAGAGTTTCAATTTTTAAATTTTTTATTTTTAAAAACCTGCCCAAAATCCAAAACGTACGCCCCATGTACACATGGGTTCTTAGAGGTAAACATAGTGCTAATTCAGACTCAATCATGTTATTGATGAATTCTACAATCAGGTGTTGCCATTACCAACTGCCAACCACTTTTTACATAACTTTTGGTACCTACTTGTTGAAGTATTTATTTTTCCAAATTGTAGTGGTTTGGACACAATGGATATCACCTCGGCATCATGCGGGTATCACCTAGAAAAATCTCTTGAATTTTCCATAACTTTTGGATATTCTCCATTGCAAAGTAATCATGTACAAAAGTGACCACTGCGTAGAGTAACTTTATTGTTCCCCAAGCCTAGATGTGCTGGAAAAGTGTAATTTGGAGCTTTGTTTATTTAACTTTTATTTTTAGACCTCATTAGCCCAAAGTCATATTGACTATTTCTTCATGAAAGACTAAATTTCTTTGACACTTTGACACCAAAAACACTTAAATTTGTTGATTCTAGTGCATGGAGTATTGAAGGAAACAAAAAAATTTATTTCGAATTTCAACCGTAGGATCTCAATTAAGTCTTATTAACTCCTAAAGGCCCAAAGTTCCCTCGGGGGACATTTTGAGTTTGAGTAAGGTCCCATGATCTCAAATTTAGGCACAATTTTTATGAGTTTTTTTACTAGATGGGCAATTTTTTATTAGCTTTTCGTTGACATAATATTTGTAGACATTCAAATTACGGTTCAAAACTTACAAACATTTTTAAGTAACATATACAAATAGTGCAATAATTTGGTGTGGCATATAAAAAATAATGTAGCAAAACTTTAATTTGCTCTAAATTCATTAGTAATTCATTAATTCTTAGAACATAGTTGCATTGCACGATTTTTAAGGACATCTTCTACCCCTCTTCTACTTCTAAAATTTGGTACACATGTGCCTAACATGATATTTTTAATGTTTAAATTAGAAAATCACGGACTGTAGTGCAAAAAGTTGCTATAGAAGGTGGTCAAAGTTTGTTGAAGGTGTTTAGTATGACTTAAAGAAGAATTCATGTCTTACTTCAAAGGCTCATATCTTTCAATCTGTGTGGTCAAATTGAACAAAATTTTTACCACACACACTCATACAATTCCAATACAAGATCCTATGATTAAATATGTAAGAAATGTGTTTATTTTCATTTTGTGTTGAATGCATTGAAACTAGCAGTTTTTAGTGAGTTTGGGTGCAAAAATGTTGCAGGACTTTAGGGATTAAGCAACATATTCACAAAATTTCATAAACTTTGACTGCAAGGATAGAAAGATAATAGTATTTGAAGTAAATAAATTGGTTAATTATCTTCCTTTAGATGGGTAAATCAACAGACTTTGATTTCACTTGGTGTCAAAATTTTGCACTACACAAGGTCTAAATTCATTACTATCATGTCAAGCATGGTATTTGTTCCTTGTACACCAATTTTTGGAAGTAGAGAAGGGGTGTAGCATATTCAAAAAAATTGTACAAGGAAGAGAGGTTCAAAAATTAAGTTCCTGTTTTTTACTTTTGTGAACTTGATATGTTTTAGAATGAGAATTGAAACTGTCAATAGGAAGGTGTACACAACATTTTGTAGTAGAAAAATTAAAAAGCAGAAAGGTATAAAGATCTCTAAGGTTTATGTGGAAAAGAAGAAGTTTTTTTCGTTCCTTGCCCAACAATATGTGACAATGTATGAAAATGTTTGACTTGGGTTAAAATGCTAGTTTTTACAAAAGACAAGAAATGATTTTTGACAATATGAAAGAAAATAATATTAGTTGCTAGTATTGAAAATCTCACATTTGAAAGAGTGTCCTAGCAAAAGTTTTTGGAGTTGCCCAACATGCCCGCACTCGAGAAGTATATTTAATAGTGACTGTCACGTAAAAGAGAGAACACATGCTATGTATGACCAACATATACATGGCGCGGACAGGACATCCCCCACGCTCGGACTTACCCGAGGTGGGCCCCCGTCTTAATTGCATGAACTCATTTTTCTGGCCCTCCCATTTTGGGGGGGTCAGAGGCTTTTTTGGCTTTTTTTTTTACGAAAGTGGGGTCTACGGCCCCGATTTAGTCTATGGGTCCCCCTCAGGCTAAATTTAGGGCCCCATTCAAAAACAAAATAGGGGCCAGGTTTTGGCTCCACCACCTCGTCCCCCACCCGGTAAGTCCGAGCGTGGGGGATGTCTCATCAAATCGCATATACATGACCCAAAATCACACCCTCTTTGAGACTTTCAAGACAAGGCCACCAATGGCAAGCTCAAAATTCTCCATGTGGCTTCACTCGATTTTGATCATAATCATTTTTAATGTGAGATAAGAGATGTGGATCTGCATGGCATTCCTTAGGTAAGAAGTATCCTGATGTCCACATCCCATCCTTGAAGCAAAGTTGAGAAAGGGTGCCATTGCTTCTAATTGACCCCATCAAGTACACAATACAACATACTTAGGGCCACTTCACACTTGGAGGCCAAGTCGAGTGGCCGTCGATTTCTACCAATGAGATTAACAAATAATTAACTAAATGTAGAAAAAAAAGATTTGTGGACAAATTTTGACATTGTTGAACCCAATTTCCAATAGAAAATCCGGAAATTCAATCGCAAAAACCCTGATGGGTGAACCTCAAATAATCCTAATTTCCATATCATCGGAGGTCAGCCAAATGTTTAGGGTGATGATTCTATAAGTAGCCAGGTAACCTAAGCCCTAAGCCCTAAACCCTAAAAATCCTAAACCTTTAACCCTAAAAACCCTAAATCCTAAACCTACAGCCTATTGTCGACCGACCTAGACTGAATGGAGGATAGAGGGATCGGTATGTTACGTAAAGGTGAAAATATGAAATGAGATGAGAGCTCTATATCGGCTCGCAGCCGAGCTGGTTAATTCAGTTGGAATATTGTGCATACAAGCATTCAAAGTTGGTTAACTTAGAGGATATGACGGAAACATTCAAAGGATATCCATTAAGAGAATCATCACATTTGGCACATAGCTATGCATCACAGAAAGGAAAGAAGTCTGATACTAGAGTGAGAGTTGCTCTAATTTGTATTTGACAGGTTTACATGAATAATCGGTTGTCGGCGGGCAACCGAATGAGCATACAAGCATGTCGCGAACATTGGCAACGACTGATCTGAAACTCGAGGAAGACTACGGAGAAACATTGAAGCATGTACTAGCGACTATCACATAGAAGATATGTTTAGGGTCAATCCTAAAGGGGTAGCAGATGAAGCAAGTATGCAGAAACAGATGCGGAGAATTATTAATCCGCAATGGTCTGGCAACCGACGAATGCTGAAATCCTCTTCACATCTGGGCAGAAATCCATGCCGTCAAGTGAGTAGGTGAAAAGAGAACATCCTTAAGGGTCTTTTGGATCGAATGGCGAAGTAACCTCTGAACTGGAACCCTCACTGTGCAGTTAGAGTCGATGAAATCAGATGGCAGTATTGAGCCGAAGCTACCAAGGTGGCAACAACCATCGGTGGTCAACCGATGGAGAATATGATCAATTGTCACCTTCACTTCCATAGTTCACTGAGATGCCAGCAGCCTCCAAAGAAGCAATCGCAGCGCTCACTGCCTCTGCAAGAATGAGGCGGATCTTTGGAGGGCCTTTCTTATTGTGGGATGGGTAGCGGTGCGAGTACAAAATAATTCTGCAGTCCACTACCTCAGGAAGACAATTTTCCTTTTCCCATCTCTTGGTCTAGCACTCCCTTGCGACGACCCTCTTCAATTCCTTCTTCCTCGTCAAAGGTATCCACCATTGGATTTTTGATTAACCATAGGTTTCTCCAAGAGTCAGATTGACGCACTCAAGAACTCGACCCATCAATATAAGAAGGGCATGTCCGGTGCTTCGACGACAGAGGACGAAATCCCCGAGCAAAACATCACGATATGGATTGAAGAACTACTTAGGACGGCTCAGTTGAGGGCCATAGAAAGGGTATGCATCGGGGTCATCCTCAGGGGTAACGTCAGGAATGGCATTTGCATCACCCGCCGTTGTAGAGCCGCGAGCATGATCTCGAGTCTAGTTTGATGATGGCCAGAATCCTTCTTGAAGAGACTCCTGTTTGGATGGCAAGGGACCAAAATCAGTTGGAGGAGACGCTCCTAGTACAAAATGTACGGGGCCATGTCGGCGGTATATCTCTTGTCTCTGAACATGCCGCTCTTCCAGAATTCAATATATTTTGCAATCCCGTTCTTGATGAAGGACTGCTTCTCGCTCACCCCAGTGGCACGTGCGACCTCCTTCTCAAGATTTCTCTTGTTTGGATTAACTCAAACGTCCCCCCAAAGGGATTTGAAGGGGACTGGGTTTGGATCTCCAACAAGGAGGCATGGATTTCCCTCTTCGTCCGCGGTCCACATCTTGATAGGCTTTCCTGAATTAACCAATATGTCAGTTGCAAGAGATCATGACGTAATCGAAGCTTGAGTAAGTGCATGACTGAAACCATGAGTTCTATTAGCGAGTAGCCGACGAAGGACCATTGACATGTATGAGGAATACCTAGTAGGATGCATAAATGACAGGTGACTGACTAACTTACCCGGAGAGAGCCAAAATGAATCAGTCGCATTTTTCTTGTATGTCATCACTAGCCATCCAACGTCTTCACCTTCTTCCTCAACGTAAAATTTGAAGAGGTGCATCTTGCAAAGTTCCACAATTTTATTCTTGTCGTCGTGATGGTAGATAGCAATGAAACTCTTAAAATCAGCAACCTCTTGCACAAGTTTATGAATGAAGGCGACGGTCTTCTGTGAGTCCATAAATGCCTTCATTAGGTCAGCCAAACAGTATGTATTCTTCCGCTTGATGAGTTTTGAAAGGTAACTAAAATGTGCATCAATGTCTTCATGAGTATGACCGATAATTAAAAATCCCTCAATGACCTCCTTGAAAATTCTCCTCGCTGTGAGTAGCGAGCAAAACGCTGTAAGAAATCAATTCTTGTTGTCATTGGCGGAGTTATCAAGCTGGAGAAATAATTTCCGTGGAAGCGGAACTTCCGGTCTTTCCAGTAGAGCATGTTGATTTATGTCTTCCATTGATTCTAGAATTCAAGAGCTGCATCTGGACTTGCCATGAAGAAGTGCTTCAAAAAAAGGATTCCGCGGCGGTGTGGTAAAAAGCTCCTTTGACTCTCTAACTGGGCATCTCTCTAGTGCTCGCAAAACACGACAGATTGAGGATATGGTGAAATTCGAGTCCCCAGGCCACAACGATGTTGAGTAATGAGCGTAGGCACCATTGCCATGGCCATTAATTAGCATCCTTGTACATGAGATCGGGATTTGACATAGCCTTGCGATAGCCTTGGTAATCCTTTGTATTCTTGGAATGGCCATCTTTGAGGTATCCATCTTATCGTGAATTATACAAAGGAACTCTGATGGGTACTGAATGGACTGAGCAGTCGGGAATTGCTACTGTGTGAGTCGTGAGCCATAAGCCGTGAGCTGTGAGCCACGAGCAGTGGTTGTTAGGGAAAATTTTGACCAATATTTTGAGAACGAGAGTGGAAACCACCAAAATTATATAGTATGAAGCCTATATCCGTGGAAAATTGTTATGAACTAGAAAAATAATAAAGCCTATTTGTGTGCAAATTTCACATGTGTATTTATACAACAATCTTTCCACCCTCGCCTTCCTAAACATCCATCCATTTCTCCCAATCCCTACATGTCCATCAATATCCCTCTATTTGAGTCATTTTCATTTTTTGAATCCATTTTTTATTACCTTCGTTCTTTTTTCTACATGGTTCTTTGAGTTTTTAAATTTATTTATTTCAATATAACCTTTTCAAGCCAAAGTAACTCTTTGATTTTCTTTTCCCACTTCTATATTACTTAGTACTTTTCTTCCACATACCAATTTTTATTGTATTTTATTAGTCTTTTCATTTCTATCTCTTATTTGTCTCTAATATTTCCACAACTCTCTTCAATGTAATATGTAAGGTGGTGCATAATATATTTTTATATTTGTTGTAGTATGTTTATATTTAATTATAGTTTTTCATTTCTATCATATCCTCTATCATTACAATTTGAATGAATTCTAATCATCTATTAAATATTCATTATTGTGCTTTTCTTTCTACTTATTCATATTACGTGTAAATTGGCTGCCATTTCTGTCATTCATCTACATATTAAAATCTAAAATGCTCTTAATTTGCTTCTGAAAGGATTGTAGTAGTTCCTATCTTTGTCAAAATTGACACTCTAAAACGACCTTCTTCAGTTTAAGGTTTAGGGTCGAATGTCTCTATTAATTTATTTTTATTACAAGTTAATTAATTATTTTTCAGATGATATGCAAATATCAATCAAAGAAGTAAAGTATATAAGATCAAAAAGCGGTTCAAATGATGAACACAACCGTAGAAGATAGTAAAGTTTCAGGTGGAATACCAAAAATACAAACTCATAGAGTGAAACGAAAAGATGTGAAACAAAGAAGTACATCACTAATGCAGAAATAAAAAGTAATATTTGGACTATCATCGTTGTTGATGCTATCCTCGATATCCTCAACTGCTTCAATGTCCAAGTATTGAGCAACAAGAGGGTCATATCGGCGGGTATGATATGGTGGGCGTGGAAATGATACCGTAGCCATCGCTTGCGCTAAGCCTTCTATAAGCGGCGGAAGTAGAAACGGTCGAGTAGGTGATTTGGCAATGGCCATCAATCTACAAAGAATAAAAAAATATTGTCAACGTACAATTCTAAAATATGAAAGTATAAAAAAAAAAAATAACCACAACTTACTTCCTCAAACAATTTTGTTTTGCAATGTGACGCAGTGGAATGTCATCTTCGTCTATGTTAATAACCGCTTGCAAAGAATTAGAGATTTCTGGCGGTGGTGGCGTATCTTGAAGTGATGCAAGGACGACCTAAAAAATTACTGGATCGGCTTCAAAAGCAACCAAATGGCGGCTTGAGCAGCGGCAAGCGCGAATAGAGGCTCCTACAATTAAGCCAAAAAATTAGCGGAATTCAAAAGCCTCGAAAACAATAACAATAAAAAGAGAAGTGTGGCACTATCACCTGTAGAAGCAGTGGTATCAAGGACAACACCACGAGGCTTTGTCAATGCCTGAATTAGGGTCTGCATTAAAATTGGATCCTTCTCCCGGCCTCCTCCCCATGGCATAACTCCATTAAGGAGTTGTGTTTTTGCCGATACGTTGTTGAAGATGATATCATTGTCACCAACATTGATATAGCCATCCAACGTAGGTTGATCTTATCAAATTTAATACCTAGAGATCATCATATTTTACACATTTTGCTTTTCCAACAACATGTAGTGAAAACCTTCTTACTCATAGTTTGGATTGTCATTTGAAATCAAATTTAGTTTACAAAAAAATAAAACGTGGAATGGCAATTTTTAAACTCCAGTATTTGCGCACTTGATTTGAGTATGCTACAGTTCTTCTCTACCTCTAAAAATTGGTGTGTAGGGAAATATCATCATAAGGTTGGATTTGGATATTTTGAGGTGATTTTCTTAAAAAAAAATTCTACAAGAATTCTGAAATAGAACACATTGATATGTTAAAAAATTATAACTATGCCACA
The DNA here is from genome assembly GCA_963971425.1 of Bryoerythrophyllum caledonicum. Taxonomy (NCBI): domain Eukaryota; kingdom Viridiplantae; phylum Streptophyta; class Bryopsida; order Pottiales; family Pottiaceae; genus Bryoerythrophyllum; species Bryoerythrophyllum caledonicum. The sequence goes on from OZ020521.1 coordinate 24,757,650, forward strand.
AGCAAAACCATATAAAATACAAAAATGTCGGTCTTTGTACGGATATATGAAAAAAGGTTTTTTTACTTCTTATGCCCAAATTTCAAAGGCATGCAGTACATATTAATCTAAGACTATTGCTATAGCCACTTTAAAACGTGCATGTTATCTAGTACAGTCGAATAACGCCGGAAGGAATAAAGTAAAACTTATGTATTACTAATACATTGACCAAAAATGCTCATGAGGCGTGGGCCAATTGTATGTGTCGCTGAAGCGTGCAATGATATGAAACAACCCTCCAGCGCCCTCTCCGTTTCTGTTGCAGACTCTCTCCATGTACATATGAAATGCATCCGCAAATTCTTGATTTGAGAATACTACGGAACTCCGAGATTCGCGTTGCAAATTCTCGTAGTCTATGAACATTGTCCGCCCGTTGATTCGTTGCGCTATTCAGGCCATAGCGAACTCCTTCGAAGCCATCGATAACTTCGGAATCATTTGCACATTCGCATCTGGTTTGTGCAAGTACGCAACCCGCGGATCCACCCACCATCGCTTTCGCAGAGTCTCGGCCATCTCTTCACGATTCGTGAACGTATAAACAGACTACATCGGTTCGTTAACCTTCGTGGTCATGCCCCAATCGCATACTCCAATATACACTCGCAATTCATCTAGAGGGAAGTGGAGGAGGATATTGTCCGGAGACAAGTCGTTGTGGAGATTGTTGCTCTTGTGGACCTAGTTCATGATGCGCAACAATGCCCACGCAAGCTCGGTCCGTTTTTTGCGAAAACGAAACAACTGATGAACTCAAATAACCTCATCCTCGGGGAATCTCCCATAGTTCAAATGTACAAAGACATCGTCACCAAACTTGATATCCTGGTTCAACATCTTTCGAATTGTCCCGCCATTCCACCAATACGCCAATACGCATAGCCTTCGTACTTGTCCGGATGAATGGCCACGAAACGGATGACACCTAGATGTGGAATCCTCACTGCCATCGACTCGTTCTGATGCTCCACTTTTGCCAAATCCGGCCGTGTCTCTGATTGGTTGGACAGTTTGGCAGCAAATTCCCAGAATGGTTCAATGCCCGGAGCACCCTCAATGTGGACTTTGAGAATGGTGGCGTATCCACTTCTTTGATTGGCATTGTCCATTCGTATAACCGCGGCTGTTGGCGGAATGGCAATGAGATGGGCTTTTTGCAGCAGGTCTTCTTGGTGCCCCTCTATCGAGTTCCACCATCCCACGGAGCCACGCCTGTTTTGATTCTTGGCGAATGGCTTCATCTGGGCCACGAACAAATCAGCCTTCAATAACACGTCGTTGAAATCTCCATCCGCCACGCGATTGAACCTTCCAAACTTAGTCAACAAGTTCTTAGCATTCAAGAGTGCATCGTGCACTCTAGCAACCAAGAACTTCAAAAACCCCTGCTTCTGGATCTCCGTATTCCGCATCGGGGCTAGAAGCGCGTCCATCATGAGCTGCCGCATGTCCCTTCGAAACTTCTCGGGGCCTTCATCCCGATATCTGACGTACTTGTTCTCCAATGATCGAAGAGTATTTGTCTCACAGAATCTAACAATCAGTTCTATGTGGAAAATCTTACAAGCCTAAGATGGATTGTCGTGAATGGGATGAAGCTTTGGAGTTTGGACCAAAGTCCGCAACCTTCTCTTTCTTCTTGTCCTTCGGCATCTTCTTTAAACCGCCGCCGTTCGTACTTAGAACAAGTTTTCAGAAAAACTTTCCAAAAACTGGCAAAACCTCCCCCCCCAATGTCAATCACTTTTCCCCTCCCAAACATGAGGAGCCAATGGATGGAAAAATGCCAGCCAAAGCCACTCCGCATCCACTCAAAAATATATACTTTAGAGAGGAAGGAAAAAGTGAGGAAATGAGGTGGGCGGTCGGCCTTTTATAGGGTGGCGGACGGCCATGAGGCCGACCACCACCAGGGGCGTCCGTTCTCTAATCGCCCGCCCGATCGAACGGTCGAGCGGCCGCCGCGCGCCCGCGCGATCAAATTGCGGCCTTCTGATCGGTCTGCTGGCCGTTTGATTATGCGGGCGGCCGATGTGCCGTCCGATCGCCCCGACGGCAGCGGCCAATCAGACGGCCTATCGCAATTTAAGGGCTACGATCCGGTCGCATGGCACTTTGTCGAATCCGACGGTCCAGAAAACTTACCAGGGCCTTCCGTAAATGCATTTTTATCCCCCCCTAGACGGTGCGTCCGACGTAACATTAGGACGTCCTCGTGCTAGGACATCCTAAGACGCTCTCAGACCTCTAAGGACGTCGGATTGGTTACCCTGCCTAGGACGTTGGATTGGTAACCCTGCTTGAAGTCCTTGTAAGACGACGTAATAATATCATGGAACTCTACCACTAGTAATTTGTACTCCACCATCATTTCTTCGATCAATCCAACACCCACCTTAATGCAACAGACTTCCTCCGCCTCATGAGAGACCGCCTTCAACTTTCAATCATCGTGATGCATGTGTGGTTGTTGAGTAGGTCCCTTGCACCAATCATTCGGGACTTGAGGGTACACCGCGCCCGAACCGCTTGCTAGAATGCCGGTGGATGTCCTTTTAAAGTAGAGAGACGGATTGAGGGGCCCTTCGTCGACCAAAACCTCCAATTTTCTCACTTGTGTGCCATTGACATCCATCTCAAACACCTCCGCGGGTTCTAAATCATCTAATAGTGGAACGACGCTAGGCTCCAACTCTGCCCTCATCTCAATTATATCACTCTTCATAAAGTTCACTCAAATAGCTTCATCCGCACTCGAAGTGGGGTGTTCTCTCTACCATTCTACAAACTCCCCGGTGGGAACCCATTCATAGAGCCCAAGACCCATGCTCTTGAACGGCACCACGTTGACCATCACTGGTTGGGCTCTCTCCACCACCTTGTGAGGTACAAATCTCACCTTCTTGAGAGGTTCTTTTGCCAACACCTCTCGTGACTCATACCCAAAAGAGCTCATGCACTCGTGGCACAGTCCCAATCTACTTGGTTGGATATGAACCTCGGTGGGATTCTCCGGAGGTCCATAGGTGATGTGGAATTTTGGTCCTCCCCATTCTACTCACTATAAGAAAACAAGGGTTTTTGAGACGCCCCCGCGTATTTTTGGTCGTCCCACAGGACATCAAAAAAGAGGGGGGACTCGGCCTAGATTCCTTGTTTTTTTGGGACATCAAGCTGAACAGGTGAGGACGTAGCTGGATCCGCATAGACATCCACGATAACGTCCTCACATTTGAGACGTCAAGAAAGACATCCACAAAAACGTCCTGACATTGGAGACGTAAAAAAGGACGTTTCAGAGAACGCGCCTCTGCTACGTCAGCGCATGGGACAGTTCCCACTAGTCTGCGGATAGGGGGGCAGTCCTCACTTTTTCAAGACTGAATAAGGGCGTGACACCTCTCTCTCTCTCTCTCAGCTCGCTAGGGTTTGTGTCTCTCTCTCTTTTTGTCTGTGCGCGTGGGAGAAGTGAGTGCGCGTGTGAGTTGTATGTGCATTGTGTGTGCGTGTGAGTGTGGAGTGTGTGCGCAAGTGTGTGCGCAAGTATGTGTGTGTGTGTGTGTGTAAGATTGTCTCGGGAAACACCCCATGAAATAACGATAAAAACGTAGATGTCGAGGTAAACGTCTATTTGGACGTCTACGTAGACATTCAATAGTTCTAGAATGATGTCCAGGAGGACATCATCAGCAACCAACAACATCCAAGAATGGGCGCCACATCAGCCGGTGCCACGTCGGCGGGCATGTCATGGATGAAAAACATTGTGACGTGTCCCTACCCATTTTCAAAAATCCCACGTGGCGCTAAGTTGGACGCCAAATGGCACGCTCTAGGCCCTCGAAAAGACCTCGTCGTTTTGGATGTCCCAAAATTTTTTACACGTTTCTTGGGACATCACACGGATTTTCTTGGATGTCCAAGGCATGTAAACACCCTAGATTTTAGTTAATGCCCCTTTTGACGTCCATTTTGATAAAATGCACGTTCATTTTGACGTCCCAAAAACCCTTGTTTTCTTATAGTGACTGTAACGTTGGCAATTCTTAACCAAGGCTAACCTAGTAGCAACGAGTATGCCTCCTTGTTGGAGTGCATTCGAATGACTTGGAAGGTGAGGGAATATTCCTCACCCCCTGTGATAACCTTACAACCACTAATTTGGCCTAATGGGGCCTCTGAGCTCTAGTTAGCTAGGTTGATGAGTAGGGTGATGGCCCCGTGATGTCTAACCCCAATTTTTCCATGGTTGATAGTGGCATAATGTTCAAACCACTACCACCATCTACTAGTACATTGGGTACCACCTTGTCCACAATTGAGACCTCAATTTGGACCGCCTTAACCTCCATATTGGGGTGTGTGGATTTATTACGGGCGGCCAATCTAACCTTTGACCTAGGGCGTTGCTTCACTGGGGTTCCCGACCTAAGGATCTTCCTCATGGGTGGTGATACCTCCAATAATTGGGCAATGGTTATGTCCGCCTTAAGACGACTCAAATCCGCCTACAAGACATAGGGACCTCCTCCCACATTCTCTTCAACACATGGGAATGACCCTAACTTCGGAATGGGGATTTGTGGTCCCTCCTATGCATCATGGAAGGTGGGTAGTGGATTTCGGAACTTGGATGCCCCGTGCAAGTACCTAGAGTTGGCTCGTTCAATATTCTCCACGGCTTTCTTGGTGGTCTCATTTAGGTCGGAGAAGTGGAGAGAATCCTCCTCCGAGGTATCACTATCTTCTGGTATGGGTGGAGGAGGACTCAAATACTTAGTATCTTGCCGGTTTGACCGAGTTTGGACCGCTAACGCCGGCAATTCATGAGATCTCTCCTCCTTGGCTGAACTAACTTCATAGAAGACCACGTTGAGCTCCGTGAGAGAGGGAGAGTGTGTGGATACCACCTCACTTGACATGGTCACATATCGGACGTCTTGTGGTCCTTGGTTTTGTTGCCCCCCGTGGGGTTGTCCCGTGGGGTTGTCTTTGGCCAAGAAGGATGTAGCCATCCTTGATGTTTACCTCCATTGGAGGATTTTGGTTTTGGCGGTTGTTATTGTAATTGTAATAGAGGCTAGGTGGCTTAAGGGTGTTATTGGAGGGAGGGTTACCCGCACCCCTCAAGTGATCTTGGGCTTATTGAGGATAATTCCCTGGTGGAAAGGTCATGGGAATCACCTTGTCCGGTCTACGATACACGTAGGTAGGGTGATGACCGTCAAAATTGCCACATACCACTCCACTCTCTATCCAACACTACCCTGGTGCATGCCTCTTCCCACAAGTTTGATGTATTTCAAAACGTGGTAGCTGCAGTCTTCCATAGCCCTGACTCGGGGAAGCGTAGCCTTGTAGACCATAGTTGGTTCCCGCCGGTAGCTGATCTCTATGGGGAGGCACATAAGGGGATTGAGTGTTTTGGTGCTGAGGTATTGCCACTACGGTGGTGCAAAAAGGACTTGTGAGGCCCGGTTGGTCACATTGGGTACACCATAAGCCCGACGCATGCCTATCTGATTCTATGGGTGGAGGTGTTTGGTTGGGCACTTGGTACTTAATCAACAAGGCCATTTAGTCTTGCATGGCCTTGATTTGTTGAGCTAGTTGGTCTTGGAAGCCTTGTTGGTCTTGGAGGATCTCGTTCTTTATCTCATCCTTCCATGTGCCTTGCTTCTCGTGGTATGTGATTTCGGGGAGAGCAACTGGGGGCCTAACACTCAAGGGTGGTGCATAGTAATTCCACATGGGGACTTGAGCACCTACATGTCTTTGGGTAGGTTCTAAGGCTGGTCCTTTGCCCTTGGCATAGATGGGGATGAAACTAGGGATGTGGTGCTCCTCCTTCTTCTACATTCGTTCCTCGTCTCTATCGATTTGTTCTATCAATCTTGCTTGAGCCTTGACAGCTACCAATGAGTTGGGACGCGCCTTCAAAATCTCCCTTATTGTGCCTTTGTTATTGAACCCTTGAATGAAAAATTGAGTCAAGGTGTCGTTAGTGAGGAGGGTTCCCACGAATCTTGTAACCACCAGCTCAAACCTCCTATTGTAGGTCGTGATTTCCTCCCGTGGACCTTGTCGTAGTGCGGCTAAGACTATGAGGGCATTACTTTGACCTACTTCAAGCCTAAAGTGCTCCAAGAAGGCCCTCATGAGGCTATCTCAATCTTTGAATGTGCCGAGAGGGTGGTTTCTACACCACTGGTAAGCGGCGTCCTTCAAGGTACACGAGAACCACACTAGAAAATAACCGGGGTGGTAATAAGACAAGTCGTGAGGAGCTCTAGAAAATGTTCCACGTGTGCGGAAGGGTCTTCATCCTTGGTTCCTCTAAATGTCGGCAAGTTTCGCGGCATAGGAGCCGCTTGTAAGCCCTTGGGTACTACGATGGATAAACCCCTTGGCTGAACCAAGGGATTGATGGAAGCTTGGTTAGGGGGTGGTCCTCCCAAAGCCATGGTAGGGGTTGATTGGGTGCCTTGTTGTCTAATTGTATTGGTGGTGTTCACAAATCCTACTATGGGGCTGACCTAGACTTCAACTTAGTGAAAGGTGGTGTTTTCCTTGATATCCTTGGTATCCCCCTTCCACCATTCATAAATTGAGCTAGGCATTACCCAGTAGGAGGAAAACAACACAATTCACGGGACGGAATACAAGCAACCATGTGTGTACAATGTTATCATCGTCAAGAAGACATATCTGGCTGTGTTGCCAGCCACCCTGTCACTATTAGTCGAAGGCAGACCGTGGACCTAATCAAACTCTAACGATACTAATGGCCAATCAATAGTCACGCAATAAAATTTTAGAGGGGAAGAACGTACCTTTAAGCAATTCCTGCCACTCTACAAGTTAGCACGAGGTTCATTTCATGCAATTCTTAGTTGGCCATCCCTAACGTCCTATGGCAAGTTTTCCACACGGCTCAAGTGAAAATCACGGTTCACTATTCTTTAACAAGGTCACCATGTCCAATTGGTTCTATCTTACTACACACGGTCTTAATGTTATCAGGAGGGTATAGGGAACATACCGTATGCTGTGCTCCTTCCGAGCTGGAGCCTGGACCCCAACACCTTGGATACGTCCCCACCTCTACGACTCTCCATGAAGTAAGTTGCTTCTTTACTGCGTTTGTAATTTCATCCAACGGTTAGTAATAACAAGACTTTCAAACAACATACAGGTTTCACTCCCGGCAAACGCACCAAAATGTGAACAAAATAAAACCCCTCCTACTGGGGAGTCTACTTGAACACAAGATCCTACTTTAGGGATTCAACCCTTGTACAATCAACACCCAAGCCAACACATGCATACATCACAATAGGGCAAAGTGGTTTTCACCACCTGATTAAATGGGTTTTGTTCAACCTAGGTGAATTGGGAATGAATTTTGCCTTCGCCTTATGGCCAGACTTTGAGCGCCAACATCTTTTGCCTTATGGCTCCAAATTCAATGTTTTTTTCATCTTTAAAAGGATCAGCACGTTCTTATCAACTTGATGAGACCACTTAGGACCAAGTCGAGGCTGGGACACGACCTCCACAACAGCCAACAGCAGACAGACCCCCTCCAGAATTCCAGAACTTTGTTCTATCTTAACTCCTTAATGGTAACTCTCAATTCAACATTTTCTCCTTCTAATCTTATTAGTTTTTCGTGCTTTACACAATGGAGCTATCCAATCAGTCAACCGACCTTGAAAGCCTTACATACATGCAACCAGCAGTATAATCAATCACCGCATATACTCACCTCAATTCTACACCATGACTCACGACCCATACGACATGTGCACACATACACGACTTGGTTGCTCATGGACTAAATGTCATGTATGATCACATTCACCATTTCTTTCTCTTTTTTTTAGATTTAGAAAACCCTAATTTTGTCCTAATTTTAGCAGCACTTCCGCATGGATTTTTAAGACTAGAAATTTTCTTGTCCCCCTACTCATGAAAGCAACAATTACAACACGGGTTCACATCAACAAGTCATGAGATTATCAAGTTGGAGAGGGGAATCTCCCTAATCCGAAGTCGTGATCTTCACCCTCTGCCCTTGGTGACCTTGTTCGCCGCTGCTCTGCTGCTCTTCGTGATCTCGCTCTTCCTAATCTTGTTCACCGCTGTCAGCTGCTCTTCGTGATCTCGTTCTTCGCTGTTCTTCGTTATCTTTTTCTTCGCTGCTCTTCGTGATCTTACTCACTTCTGCCAGCTGCTCTTTGTGATCTCGTTCTTCGTGATCTTGTTCTTTGTGATCTTGTTCACCGCTGCCAGCTGCTCTTCATGATCTTGTTCTTCGCTACTCTTCGTGATCTCGTTCTTCGCTACTCTTCATGATCTTATTCACCTTAGTCAGCTGCTCTTCGTGCTCTTCCACACAGTCGAGGCACTTCCCCTCAACTTTTCCTTATCCTCACAACTCCTCTCCTAACTCTAATCACTCCCCTCCTTAGCACACACAGGTCCACACAGCCTTTCTCCTCTGATCTCTCTTCCTCTCTCCCCTTCATTTCAGTCTAGTCCCACACAGAATTTGGATCCTCCTCCCCTGAGTGACTCAGGGACTCTCCTGTTCCCTCGTTTGTTCCCCTCGTTCGGGTACGCCTAGCCGCCACCTTTAATGACCAACAAAAAAAACCTTAATCTAACATGCTAATTCCTTCCAAGCCACCCTTGTAACAACTAAGGAGGTGCCTCCACTATTCTAAGAACACTTCACTTGCAATTTTAATCCTTTGTCACAAAGCGTGCACATGGGTCAAAAATAATTGAGGCCCTTTAACTATTTCCAGGGTTCTAATTCCACCTAAATCTACCTAACCTCTTGTCACCTTTGCATGTGGCTACGTCAATTAAATAGTGATTTGTGGAGGCTTTTGGCTCAAGCCTTTTAAGCTTCTCTTTAATTAATTTTTACTAGGCTTTTAAGCCTAATTCCTTTCTGTTCCTTTTTTTTTCTTTTTCTTTTTCTTTTCCTTCACCATAATTCTTCCTTTTCCTTCTTTTATCACCCCTTCTAATTGTGTTAAAAACATCGGGGTTACTCGTGGTCTCTGAATTGTTTTAGAAGGTTGTTATTTTTTCCCTTCTTCCTCTTTATCATTTTCCTTGTTTTATTTTCGACCTTTATTATTCTATTCTATTTTTTTCTGTTAACCACATACAAATCTTGATTGCCATAATATGGCTTCTAAATTGAGAATTGGTTAGTTTAAGAGGCCAATTGGCCATTTTAGCAAAAATCATGAGTTAATTCAACCTTTTAACCTAATTCACTACTTCTTATCATCAATTTGTGAGTTTCTTGACCATTTTGTCATCGTGAGCCGATTTTGGGGCTCACAGCTGCCGGAAGGACTCCCTAGTCTGTATGCCAGCCGTCGGGATATGGACTTGGATGGTGCCCGAAGATCAGTCTCCCTCGGAGACTTCGGTAGTCGCATTATTGGAGGCGTCAGTAGATTCGGAAGATGCTGCAATAATTTACCTGTGCTGAGGTTGGGAGACACCATACCTTCCGCCGGTGCACGAGGTGATGGCGTATCGAGGTCCTCCGGATTCAATGAGGTCGCCACTGGCTAGAGCCGACTTGGAGTGTGGTGGTTCCGGAGGGGCCGTGGTCTGGTCAGGAGTCATGAAGTCCTCTGGTACTTGGGCCGCCCTGTCTTCCGGACTCACCTAGATTATGTTGTCCACCAGTAGCTTCATCAGACCTTAGGTGTGGCCCATCTTCTCCGCTAAGTCGAAGAAGAACCGAAAGATGTTGGCTCGAGTCACCTTCTTCTCCTGCTCCACCAGCTCGGTGAAGAGCTGACTCCGGTTAACAATATCCACCGGAAAGTCCAGAGTTGCATGGACATCCGTCAAGGCGGCTGTAGATTTGTTGGCCCTTGCCTCTACTTGCTTTCGGGCAACCTCTGCGAGTGCTGCCTCTTGTCGTAAGTCCACCATCTATTTTTCCAACGCAGTATTAAATTGATACAAGTGAGAGGACTCTAGGTGCAGCGCCTTCAAGGAAATCTCCTTGTTCCGGAGATCCTCTATCCGGACAATGATCTCTTCCATCCGATTGTCGCCTAGGCTCTGGAACACCCATTCCACTCCTTTCTTCATGGCGTAGTTGAGATCCCGGAGGGCTTTCACTCTCTAGGTTAACCCGTCCAGAATCTCATCAATCTCCACCATCTGGCCTCCGGAGTTCTCTGAGTTGAGCTTCCGCCTCTTCTGGCTGGCGGTCCCTGATGGCCCGGCCTCGTCTGAGCTGGACAATTTAGTAGATAGACTGTTATCCGGACTCTCCGGCTCCGGGTCTTTGTCTCGTGCTCTCTTCTGGGTTCTCCGGTCATCTTCCCGAGTGTCTGCCGTTGTTGTGTCTGGCATTGGTTCAGCTTGTCCTCCGGACTCTTCTTCCATTTCTTCACCTCCGTACTTCTGGAAGCTTAGAACTTCGTCATACACCCTCTGTTCCGCATGGGTGAGTTGCTGATGGTGATAGTAGAATTGCGCCACAAACGAGGCTTGACGGGTTGCGGATTTCTTCACCTTTTGGAGGTTTGCCACCATCCAGTTGATCATCTCACTCATGAGCGTACCCTAGTCTACCGTTATCTTTTCCCGGAGCGCTTCAAGGAAGGTACAGGTCCACTTGGACACCAAACGCTTCGGCTTTTCCGGATGGAAGATAGGGTTCAGAAACCCCAGCACGAGCTTGGCGTCTAGGTGCTTGAGATCTTGGATGTTGAATCCTTCCTTTGGGTCGGCCTTCTCTTCAAACTCCATTGCTAAGAACTCGTCCCTTTGTTCCACCACCTTGATACGCCCTGTGCGGAAGTTGTATGCTTGCCTCCATTCCGGAACTCCCTACAGCTCCGGGTGTCCCCGGAGCATCCCATCTTACTTGGAGTCTAGCGTTTCTATCAACTCTTGGACGAACACCTCGTTTCCGATGCTCCATGCGAGGTCCAGAAATCTAAGGCAGCCCATTTCCTGTAGGCTGCCCCTCAGTAGGCTGACTTTGTCCGGATCTTAAGGAATGTCCAGCATATCCCTCATCAAGGGTGGAAGCACAACGGCCGACGCTTCGTCTCGCTTTCCTCTTCCACCCTGTTTGTCTTCTTCTTTTGGCCCAATGGCGCCCGTCTTCATCGGCTCTTCCTAACTCTTCACTTCCACTCAATGTAACCCCTACACTCACCGTCCTCACAAAAGCTCTCCTGACGGACACACGTCTGTTCTAACTGTCTATGCTAACAAACTCTAACGGTCAGCAGTTAGGAGAAGGAGAGAGAAAGTGAGAGCGAGCAAGAGCGAAACCCGCAAAGAAAGAAAGAAAGATAGAAAGAGGTTTTGCTTGCGTCACGGCCTTTTGTAGTTGGCCGTTAAACCGACCTTCTAGAAGCAGTACGGTTGATAGTGACAGCTCCGGATGACAAACTTCCCCGAAGTTCCGACAACTACTCTGGCCATTTGTTTAGCAGCTTTAGGACCGATTGTGGATTCTGGCCGGATTCACCCGTCTTCATTCCTACATCATGACTATAGGTTCTATTCTAGCCTAGACTATAGTTCATACTTAACTAATTTTTTCTTTTTTCTGGATTTTTGAGATAAGCTTCGGAACCGGGTGGAAAACGACTTCCTCACAAGGCTTACCACGCCAAGATTCAAGAACATTGGAGCAGCTCTCTAGTTAGATCTAGGATTAGGATTAGGAACAACTTAGTGGTCTAGGTTAGGTAGCGATTAACAATGGGGCTCACAGTTGCACCCGGCTACTAAACCCTGAAACTAACATTTTGTAAGATTCCGGACTTCAGCCAATTTCCGGATGTCCGGATTCAGAACCCGGGAATTTTGGATCTGAGATTCGATTTCCGAATTTTTAGGGATAAGATTCTCCGGATTTCTTGCGGATAGGATATGACTAAGATTAGGAAACTTAGTTAATACTTAGTAGATGAGTTTTAGCAAACTCATTATCTTGCTTTCTTACGTTGAATATATTTCAAACCTATTACTAGATTTGCTTTCTAGTTCTTGAGGCGAGGAGTGTTGTCTTTGTGAGGAAATGGACCCATTGTGGTAAGAGTTGTTGTGGAGAAGTTGTTTAGTAGTAAGTGGTATCTTGTTTTATTTAAGAGGGAACCGGTTAGGACTTGCATTGGGAGAACGCCCGGAAGAGCTGGAGGTGTATTGCAGAGGTGTTCCTGGTAGTCTCCAGGGTCCGGAAGAAGCGAAGAGGGGAAGAGATGAACTGCAGAGGTGTTCCTGGTAATCTCTAGGGCACGGAAGAATCTATGTGAACCCGGATTCTGGTCAAGGCCGGAGTTTACCCCATGATAAGAAAAAGCTTGATGTGTAGGTCTGTAAGAAGTCATCTGGGTAAACTATAATACTTACTCCGGAGAATCACAATAGTACTTACTGGAATGTCGTTGTAGTCCGGACTTATCTCTGCGTGACCCCGTCCGGAAGGCCATCCGGATGTTGTGAGAGCATAGGTCTAGTAGCAGCAATCAATCACTGATTAGCGGAGTAAGGAGAGTGGGTGTCCAGCCACTATAAGTTCCAGGGTAGTGGGTGTCTAGCCACTTAAAGTCACAAGGCAATGGGGAATCCGACCACATACACAAAATAGGATCAGTGGCCTTCCGGTCACTCGTTTAAACCGTCCAGAAGACTCTTTGAGGACGAAGAGAGATAAATCAAACTACCCTCCAATTGTCCGGAAACTAGTTCCGGAGGCCATTGTATGAAATTCCGGAATCCGAAAGGCTCCGGATCTGTAATAACTTATAAGCTTATGAATAGAATAGCTAGCCTATGAACGATTAATTGGTAGTTTTTTTTGGATGTACTGAGAAGAACAATAGATCTCTGTGAGAACGAAACCGGAGTGGTTTACTTTGAAAACATTTAGTGACGATTAAGTGTATTCCCGATGATGCGAAGACAATGCTTAACCACGCGTAACTATGCGGTTAACGACGTCTATGTTTCGATATGTACGGGCATCTCCATACAATTACATGGGTTTCCTTTACGTATTGCAACGGGGGCATGTGGATATTATATCGATGGCACGTACAGGCGAATTCCATTGATTTACCAGACGCCCTCATGGTCTTGTATTTTAGAGTTATTATGTACAAAGAGTATCTTTGCACCTGGAGTGACTTTAGAATACGACAATTTATTACTTAGCACAATATCATGTCTCATATGTGTTGAATTTAGGACTCTGGTCCTCAAATGCAAACATATAATTTGAATTAAGTACGTACTCTATAATGCTACTTAAGACCAAATCACGACGTTGGATCTTTTGGAGAACCACGCATGACCTCATGCCTGTTCTGCAATGTTGGCAAGTTCAAGGATGGGCATCACTTTATTGAGCTGTAGCATGGAGCATGCGTGAAGACGTCCACCTAATAATCCATTTTACATAGGTAACGTAGAATGTAGTACACATGCTTGCAATACTTCCACTGCCCCTTCTTTCCTAACGCCTCCGATTGCATCTTCAAGAAATCAGGGCAAGAACACCCCGGGGGGTCCGTAAAGGTGATGCAATAGGACTTTTCTTTTCCTGTGTGAAGGGTAATAACACATCCCCAACTTGGATATGATATGGCAACGACATCAAACTCTACACAACGTTTTTTAATACTATCTAGAGTTTAACGTTCAAGCTCAATTCAAATTTTTAACAAAGATGCCAAGGGATAAGAAGAAGCAGAAGGTGGCAGACTTTGGTGCGTCGAATTTGCATCCGATTCAAGTCATTCCATCTCAGGAGTGCAAGGATTTTGCTCATAGAATTGGTCGTCCGATTCTATGAGGAAAATACCGTACAAGCTTTGAAGAGCAAGTACGTAAGATACCGTGACAAGGGCTACAACAAATTCAAAGTGGAGAAAGCACAGTACATGATGGTTGCGATGCATGCTCCAAAGTGGTACGCGGAGACAAACAAGCGGGGGTATTCAAAGTTTCTGGAGAGTAGGATGCACGATGCTCTATGGAATTTGAAGAACTTGTTGGCAAAATACGGTAGAGATTGTCGAGTAGGTGACGAAACATTTACCACGATGGTTTTGAAGGCGGCTTTGTTTATTGCTCAAATAAAGCCGTTTGCTAAAAACCGGAATCGGCGTGGATCTGTAGGCTAGTGGAGTTCTGAGGAGAGAAGACGTGAGGAATAAGATTGAATGGCGCATCTAATTGCAATTCGTGCGACGGCAAGAGTGATTCCAGTAGACGACGCGATTAAGAGGGGTGGATATGCCATGATTTGAAAAATTCTGATTGAAGGAGCTCTTGGCATTGAACCATTTTGGAAGTTTGCTGCAAAACTATCCAGCTAAGCGCAAACCAGGCCTGACCTAGCCAAAACAGAACACCATAACGAATCGATGGCAATGAGAATTTCCACACGCGGGCGTCATACGATTTGCATCCATCCATACATCCAAATACGAAGGGTATGCGTATTGGTGGAATGGAGGAACAATACGAGAGATGCTCAATCGTGATTACCAGTACGGTAATAACGTGAACATTCATTTATCGTATGGGAATTACCTAGAGGATGAGATTATTCGTGCTTATCAACTTGTACGATTTTGTAAAAAACGGAGTGCGCTTGCGTTGGCATAGCTGCACATCATGAACGAAATAGACAAAAGCGGCCACCTTCACAACGACTTATCTCCAAACAATATCCTTCTTGATATTCCATACAATGAATCGCGAGTGTACATCAGAATTTGTGATTGGGGCATGATAACCGTGTCAAGCGAATTAATGCAATCAGTATACACGTTCACCAATGCGGAGGCAATGGCTGAGGCTCTGCGGGGAAGGTGGTGGGTGGATCCTAAAGTTGCATACTTACACAGACGCGATGCTGATGTTCAAATGATTCCGAAGTACTCAAAGGCTTCGGAGGAGAATGCAATGGCTCAAATAACTCAACGGATCAATGGCAGGACCATGTCTAAAGAGTAAGAGAGATTGTAGCAGGAGGGCGGAAGTTCTGTAATATTCAGAATTCAAGAATTTGCGGATACCTTTCATTTGTACATGGATAGATTTTGTTCCACTGAAAGAGACAACACTGGAGGACTATTACATATCATCACACGCTTCAGCGACACATGGAACTGGCCCAAGCCACTTGAGCATTTTTGGACCGCCTATTACTAGCAGCATATAGATCTCTGTACTACTATAGCATTAGGAATTTAAATAGTATTGTAGAAGTATAAGTAATGACTACAAGTATAGTATTAGTTCAAAACGTATTGCATGATTTTCTAATTTAGATGGTAGATTAAAAAATATATATTTCTTTTATTTTGGATATTTTTATGCAAGGGTGTATTTTCTATTTTATTCAATTATATTTCTTTAATCCCTCAAACCACGTGATAATTTCAAACCAATAACATTTTAAAATTGTCAATTCTCCAAAATAAGTACGAAAGGAAACAAAACCTTATATTGTTTCTTCTCACCGTAGGATCTCCATAAAAACTTACTAAGTAACATACTCACAAAATTTCATACGGTTTCACTGCACGGCTTGAAGCATTATATAGGTAGAGGTCAAGAAAATGGTTCATTTTCTTCCTTGCCTTGAATTATCAGCAGATTTGGACTTCAATTGCTATTAAATTGTTGTACTACAGAAGGTCTAAATCTCTTACCATTGTGTTGAGGATGATGTTAGTTCCGCGCACAACAATTTTACAAGGTAGAGAAGGGGTGTACTATATTCAAAACAATTGTGCAAGGAGTGGAGGCTCTTAAATTGTGAAAAAGTGAATTAATTTTTTTTTGAATTTTTTGTGTTTTAGAATGATAATCTAAAAGGTCAATTAGAATGTTTACACCACATATTGTTGTAGAAAGAATGAAAAGTGAAAAATATGAAGATCTCTAGGTTTTATGTTAAAAAGATGAAGTTTTTTTCCCGGCTTGCTTGAAATGTAAAAAATAACCAAAACTATTGTAAATTTTTACAAATTCATTGTCTTACCTTTTGCAGATCCAAACGGTGAAAACAAATGTTTTGATTGCTTTTTGTTGTAGAAAAAATAAGAGTGGGAATAAAGTCAAAATCACCACTTTTTCTATGGAAACAAAGGAATTGTTTATAAGTGATTTTGCATGTGCCCAACATACATGACTCTTACTGGATTGCAATTTTTACATGTACCTCATACCTACTCGCATCTTCACACATAATTTGAAGACTTCAAATTAAAAATACACTTTCTAAAATTGTGCCTTAGAATTTTAAAGAAGCCGACCTCGGGACTTTGCCTTTTCATAGGTTAATCTTTATAGCTTCTTTGACAATATCAAAACGCCTTTGCAATTGATATTTTATATGGTATATTGTATAAATTAGAAGGGACCGATTTCATAATTTGTTCACGTCCTATATATATTGTTGAAAAAACATGTTTAATCCCTAAAGGCCAAATAGTCCAAGGTCTGGACTCTGGAGTCTTGAAGGTTTGGGCAAGTTCCTATGGTGTCAATTTGTAACATTCCAATTTGAAATTTTTACTGTAGATGGAAATTGCTAAAAGTTTTGTGTGAGTCCATTTTTTTTCCTAAATCCGACATTCTATGAAAAAGTTATTGGGTTTTGAATATCAAACGGGGAGAGCGGGCACGTTGGGCACCTCCAAAATTTTTTGCTAGGTCACTTTATTGAATGTGAAATTTTCAATACTAGCAAGTAATATTTTTTCCTATTCATGGTGTCAAAAAAATGTCTTGTCTTTAGTGAAAAATTGCATAAAAACCCAAGTCAAACATTTTTGCACATTGTTGGGCAAAGTACCTAAAAAACTTCTTCTTTTTTACATAGAGCTTAAAGATTTTCATACTCTTTACTTCTTTATTTTTTGGACAACAATTTGTAGTGTAAATCTTCTTATTGATCATTTGGATTATGAATATAAAACATATTAATCTCACAAAAAATTCAATCGCAAATTGGCAATTTTTTAACCTTTACTCCTTGCAGAGTTGTTTAGAATATGCTACACCCCTCTTCTACCTCTAAAATTTGGTGTGTTGGGAACTAACATCGCGCTCAACACAATGGTAATAGATGTAGACCTTCTGTAGTGCAAACATTTGACACAAAGTGTAGTCAAAGTCTGCTGATCCACTGAACGCAGGGAAGAAAATGAACCATTTATTTGACTTGAAACACGTAGATCTTTCAATCTGTGCGGACGAAGATTATGATTTTTTTAGTACGTTTGTGAATAAGTTGTATTTGGGATCCTATGGTCAAAACTAATAATCAAGGTTTTCCTTCTTTATGCATTGCATTAGAAACCAATTATTTAGAAGTGTTTTAGGTGTGAAACTATCACGGTACCCTAGGGGTTAAGTGGAAAATAGCATAATATTTTAAGTCAAACATTTTCACACATTGTCACACTCCGTCGAACAAGGTACAAAAAACACTTCTTCTTTTCCACATGAAAGTATGATATCTTCATGTTCTTACATTTTATTTTTTCTACCACAAGATGTGGTCAAAACCTTTATATTGACCATTTGGATTATCATTCGAGAGTATATTTAGTTCACGAAACAATATGACCTAAATTTGCAATTTTATGAAATGCCACTCCATGCACATTCGTTTTGAATACGCTACACCTCTTCTCTACCTCTAAAAATTGTCGTTCAAGGAAAGAACATCACATTAACATGTTGGTAATGTTTACTGACCTTGTGTAGAGCAAAAAATTGACACCAAGTGAAGTCAAGGGCTGTTGATCCACTCAACGCAAGGAAGAAAAAGAACAATTTTCTCAATGTTTAGGGGCTACAATCTTTCAATCCATCTTATTTTTTACAATTTCTTTTTTCTACTACAAGATATGGTGTGTCCCTTCTTCTTGACTGTCTGTATTGTCATCCTAAAACATACTCAAACAATCTGTTTGGTCAAACTTTGTGAAATTTTGTACTACAAATTTATAAGGATCCTACGGCTAATTATATATAACAAAAGGTTATGTTTTTCTATTACTTATGCCACAAGAACATGCATTTATGTTGGTTACAAAATTTGCAAATTGAATGTCATTCCCTACTAAACTCTAAAATATAAAGCTTGAAAGGAATCTCTCTTATGTCATTGATGGGTATAGTGAAATTGGAACTTGGAGAAGACTACAAGTAGTAGAGGCCAATTCCCCAAATAATGGTGTTGAAAAGGTATTACAAGAGCAATTGTTTTGAGGACAACATGATGTATAACCCGTAAGAGCTTAAGGCTATTCCACACCAAACACACTTCGTGGACAATTCTTGCATCTCATATAAATTTCACAATAAATCAAAACATTTAATTTCTAATAAGGTAACATACATTCCGTATATATATTGTCATGGCCGCAATATTGACATATATCCTACTGCAAAAAAACATTAAAATATTGATAATGATGTCAAAAATTGTGACCAACTACTACGACATCACTCTTTTAGACTATACCTAAAGTATGCTAATGCATACTCAATCTTCACTAGAGTTGCTATTGTATCTACGACTTGGCCCTGCCCCACTCGAGTATGGCCCACCCAAATACATGTCACGCATTGAATTATTATGCATTTTCATGAAGCGAGAATCGTCTTCAAGTTGGCGGATGTATTTTTCTTGGCTTTGAATGGTGGCTTCATGCATTTGCCTCTCAAAATCATCCTCTTCTTGGTCACGAGAACTTCGACATGACCGTGGTAGGATATGATAATTTCCATGCATGCTTCTTCCATATTCATGGAAGGTAGTAGGGACATTATCAGGTATGATTTGTGGCAGCTCCCTCCTGCGGGGATTCTGATAAGTCTCATACATATTCCTCGTATGTAGGAGGGGTGTAGCTTCCCGTATTGTATTGACCACTCTCGTAGTAATGGCCTTTGCTTGGATTACCAAATGTAAAAGGGGGTGCATTTGGATTGTTGCCATAAGAACAGTCTCTATAGTTATGGGCGTGAAACTCTTTTGCATGTAGTCGTTGTGGTTGTATTCCATCCAAGTTCCCGCCAGAGTGTTGGTTTGACCAACGAGGCCAACAATCACTTGGTTGATTCTAAGTTGTGTAAATAAAATGTTGGCTACGATCTAAGAGGTCGACGTTACGACCGGCCTCGGTGCGCCAATCCACATCTTTGTGCAATACAATTTCAGCCCAAACCATAGCCATGTTTGAATATGACATTATCTCCATCTTTGCATTGCGTACACCAACCGTAATTGTGACTTCATGATAGCGATGCGTGAAATGAGAACTCATGCAATTGCTGGCAAGACCTTCCCGCCGCGGTCATGATATTCTTGCTTGGACTCGAGGCCACAATTTCATCAGGTTCGTCATTTTTACGTTTTTTTTTTGCAGGTGGTGCACGTCCAAGGTGTTTGTTCTTCATCCTGCTATCCTTCTTCAGCTACACAATCAGGATTGTCCATTTCTTCCCAATTAATCTTAGAGGCTTTCCCCTTTGGAGCATTCGGACGTCTAGGCATGTTGCCTACTTGAGAATTCACTGAACTGACAAGTTATCAAACAAATAAAAATATACAAAATGATTGTTAATTGATTAGGGTGCACGTGGAAGTTTAGAGTGGCGACTTCAGGGGGTGCAATCGATACGGCTCGTGGCCATAGCGTGTAGGTCATCCACTAAAGTTGGAGTGAGTGGCGGGCCGCCCGCTATTTATGCCATCCGTGCAGGGCAGACGCATGCCGTTGGCCGGTACGATTAGTTGTAGGCTGTCCGATTGTGAGCCTCGGGCAGACCGCCCGATCAAACGGCCCCGATTGATCGGCCGGCTACAGCCGACTGCATCGCGATCGAGGGTGGGGGTAATCCTTGCGGTCGGTCTTGGCCATCCATCACGCCGTCCGCACCCACGCCCAACAGAGGGTGAGCTCCATACCACGGCTCAAAACTTGAGTTTCCCCCGCTGTGGCCTCTCCTCCCTTTGAATCCCTTTGCAACCTAAAGCCACAAGGTGGACGACATTTTGCAACTTTCCTTTTTGGATCAAGAACATCACATGTGCAATCTAAATCTAGAAATTCAGGCACGTTAGATGTTGCACAGAAGAATGTCTTCCAGATTTGATGCTCATCACTAAAATTATCCTAAGTCCTTGGCATGCACTGAAACATCTTTCAATTTTAAATATTTTATAATCAAGTATAAAATAAAACAGGAATTTTGGCCTCACGTGGCACCAATGGCTGCCCACTTGAGGGGCCTCCATGTCTTTATTGTAAGGGGGAGGTATATTGCTCGGGTGGACAGTCCATTCCTAGTAAGGTAAGTTAGAGACACCAAATTCCGATCACTTAAGCTAGTTTGGGACTCAAATGACATTGTATGTCACAAACATTTATGTCGAAAGATGCCGAGTTAGGAATGAAATGCAACGAATATTTTTTCAAACTTAATCTCAAAGATTTGTAACTGATATAGAATTTCAAAGTCCAAAAACCACGGGAGCCCATAATCAAATCGTAGAGTAGTTGAGATTGAGTGCCCTCCTTTGCCCAATTTGTTCTAGTGAGAGTGAGTAAAAGAGAGAAGACATGCCATGGATGACCAACTCATGGAGGGTACCCAATGCCGATCGATTTTGTTCAACTTACGAGGCAATCTCACCACTTACGAGGCTCTATATGTATATTAGAACGCATATAAAATTCCATACTCAGAATTTTCCATGGGGCTTGTTTTTTGAATGACATGTATTTTTTATTGTCAATTGTATTTTCTAATAGGAGATGATAAAAAAATAATGAAACTTCTAAAATCAAGGGATTAGAAATGTGTGGGTGGAACATAATATGTCTATTACGCAATGCTAAATAGGTGGGTCGCAAAAATATTGCATTCCCAATATATCAATTTGAGAAACATGAGAACATAGAATTCCTCATTCTAAAGGTGCATATAAAAATCATAAATGGACATAGGCCAAATATATAGAATATTGTGGAACTTTGTGTTTGTTTTGGTTTGTGAATAGGTATTTGTTAGAATGGATACGAGGAAATCTTGGTGGGTAGATAATGATGCAAGGACATACACATGAACAACAATGAACATTAGCACTACCGTGAGTTAAGTGTGGTGTAAATAATACTTTATAAATTTCATAAGAATTCAACTATTTATATTCATTTAATACCACCTTACATTTTTTGGGTAATGGTGAAACTATCATCATTTCTAAAACTCTATGTGAGTATCATTATTTATAAACCAAACATCTAAAATAACATGGCCTTGAAGTTGATGTGTATAAAAACATTGGGGTTTTTTGTAATCACTTTATATTCAATGTAGGAAAAAAAAAATTGTTTCAACAACTAATTTATCACCTTCCATGGTTTGACCACTTACGAGCTTTCAGGTTTTTATTGCATGGGAAGTGATATTTCAATGATTGTATATTTTATGGCATTACCTTTTACACGATTTGGCATGACTAAGGAGGGAAACAAAAACTTATCAATTCCAAACTTTGTTGTGTGATGTTAATAAAGACCTATCGGTATTTCCTGATGTCATCAAAATATTTCACTAAGTTATACCGCAGGGTGTGAAAGATTACCGTGTTTGAAGTAGAAAATTAGATCCTTTTTCATCCCGGCGTTCAGCAGATTTGCACAATTTGACATCACTTGCTCTAAAAGTTTTTGCACTACACGAGATCCATGATTATTACCACCATGCTAATCATAATGTTATGTCTTTGTAGTGTTGTACACCGATTTCTAGACGTAAACCAAGGGGGGTAGCACCTTCAAAACAATTTTGGAAGGAATGTAATAAATTTTTAGCTTACTATCGTGAGTGTTGCATCACCTGCAGTATGCTGACGGGAAACTTCCATCAAGACCAACCTTGTCTTCACCTGGTACTACTCATGGGAAGTTACCTCAACGTCCGTCAGTTAAGATCAATTTACATCATGTTCAGTTAGGTAGTTACTGGTTGACACCAAGAAGGCACTGATCGGTAGTAAACAGAAAATCAGGAAGAACGTAGATCATATACTGGAAACCCCCACAAAAGATGGAACAACAATAAAATGCCCCATCTTTCCAACTAATGGAGGAGATTGGGCGACTTGATTCACATAAAATTTGTATCTATTTCATCTGGTTCCGTTGCCAGGACACACGCGAGAAGCTATAAGAATTTGTCCAAGGATGAGAGCACGAGCGAAAGAAGCAAGATTTTGATACAAAACATGGAGTCCTTTGGAAGTAATCCAGTATAATACACGTGGGGAAGGTGATTCCCAACATTGAAGGACGTTTTGTATTTTCCCGCAAAAATATTATTATATTCAATTATGCAGATGGTTCAAAATTTTTGACAACGTGATCGACATCCGACGACGACAGGCCTTCTTAAAGGTGTGGACACTGGAATACATAGTGTTTCTTGATTTCTTGTTAGAAGTAAATGTCAAGTCTAGAGTCAACACTGATAAATACTGACTGATGGTCGTATCAACTTAAGATGGTTTTGAAGTTACACGCATCACCTCGAAACCCACGAGAGTTATCTAGTTTCTTGGAATACGTATTCCATTTATATCTGCGGTTGAGAATTTGCTGTAGCTGGGAATTGAGAAAGCCGATCCTGACGTTAAGAAAATATGCACTTACGAGCAACTGGGGACTGGACGGAGAGTTGGCGTACAACAGACTCTGTAGCGAACTCGTCAGAATATTGAAT
The DNA here is from genome assembly GCA_963971425.1 of Bryoerythrophyllum caledonicum. NCBI lineage: Eukaryota > Viridiplantae > Streptophyta > Bryopsida > Pottiales > Pottiaceae > Bryoerythrophyllum > Bryoerythrophyllum caledonicum. Next base: position 24,780,525 of record OZ020521.1, read on the forward strand.
CAACTAGCATTGTCACATTGGTTGTAATTTGACTAGTATATGATGCAAGTCATACAAGGATGAAACTATGGAAACTTAATTTCGACGGCTTGTGTTCAAAGACTCAAGGATCAGAAGCTGGTGTGGTACTTGAAAGCCCACACGGAGTAACAGAAATATACCATCGAAACTTAGGGAAAGGACTCACGTGTAATCAATCAGAATATGCGACTTTGATTGCTCGATTAGAAATTGCCAAAGATAAGAATATCCGTGACCTCCAAGTCCAAGGGGCTCAAAACTCATCTCCAACCAAGTAGCCGGGAACTGGGAGGTGAAGTAAGAAAAACTCCAACCATTCTACAACGTTGAACGTGATTTGAAGCGAGATTTCAACACTCTGGAAGTGATTCACGTTCCTTGCAAATAAAACCACGTTACCGATAATGCTACGAGATTGGAGTGAACATAAACATCAAACAACCACATCAACTATACAAAAACAAGCGTACAGACACAATATTCAAGAGATGCCAAGATAGCAAACTTTTATGGACACTTAGCTGACTTTTATGGACACTTAGCTAACTTTTATGGACACTTAGCTAACTTTTATGGAGATTCAGGGAAGGTTAATTGACGTGCGTAAAAGTTACACATATCATATAATATAGCAACCAGGAAGCGGACGCCGCGGCCAAGTTGAGTAAGACTTTACTAAACAAATACGTATGCATAAAAGATATAATTTGGAGAGAGAGGAGTCACTAACAATACATTTCAAGGAAACATTGTGGACACACTTCTTGGATCGGCGAGAACAAAGATCTAGACAAGTCACAAAATCAGGAGCGATTTGTCATAGAGCGAAGACCAGGTCATATAAGTATGGTAAGCATACCAATATTCACTAGGAAAGAGCGAAAGGACCCCAATTGGTTCCTCCGCCAATTTAAAAGAGCGTGCATGGCTAATGGTGACCGAAGCAAAGAATCATAGATAGAGCTACTACCAATTCATTTAGACGATATTGCCTTCTATTGGTATGATAGACAAAGTGCCGCAACAAGATCAACCTGGACAAGCCTCACAATCACCCTGATCACCAAGTTCCAAGAGCGCGAGAGTTACCAAAGCCTTCTCGGCTCACTCAGCCTCATGAAACAACGATCCGACGAAAGTGTAGGACAATTTTTGGAGCGAGTGCGAGAGATTCAAACAAGAATACAAAGGAGCTTAAATTGCAACTCGGGTTTAAAGGGGGAGGATCCCGGCCACACCCCCGAGAACGCCACTGCAACGATGAGTAGCATTGACGCACTTGCATTGTGCAGCTTTATTGGCGGACTCAAACCAGCTTTTCAAGAAATTGTAGCGTGGAAAGAGCCTAACATATTATGGTCGGCATTAGTACTCGCGCAGTGTAAAGAATTAAACTTGAATAGCATAAGCCAAATACAATTAGTGACGGCGGCAATCACTCCTTTGGTCGCCAAAACTGGTTCAGACTGGACCCTCAATAACCGAGGCAAAGGTTGAGCCAGCTCCTAAAGATGCAGAGATATCACAGCTTATCTCAGACATGCGCGATTTAAAACTATTCCTGTTGCAAGGACAGAACAATTCGCGCGCCAAGAGCCCAAACCTAGAAAACCAAAATCCAACTCGTGCGGTTCAGTTCATGACGTGCCACAGGTGCGGGAGGAAAGGTCATTCTAAAGATGACTGTCTCAATCAAGAGAAGTCATCAGCCTCTATTACTACCAGCGCCAAACTTGCAGAAGTTAATCTGCTGCAAGTTGTTCATCTCGAACAGGTTCTGGAAGAAGAATTCAAGGTAATGACCACCAAACGAGGGCGACCACCCAAAGACCAGAGCCTCGCTGATGAACATCACAATAACGGGTCAACCACCTCGACGTGAGAGGAGACATATCAGAATCAAAGACTTGCTTCTCAGCAAAGGTCAGCAAGAATATTCTATTCTTCACGACTTAAGTTGTGAGACTGCAAATATCACGGTGGACCAATTAGTGGCAAAGTGTCTTTTGCTTAGGAGAGGACTGAGACACGGCATCAGTGCTTGTCATCGCAAAAATGTCGCTGAAGTTAACTTGGCAAATAAAGTCAAAGGAGATCCGAAATTGCCACAAGTTGAAGCAACTATCAACGGCCATGAAATTGGAGGTTGCCTGATAGACGAAGGCGCAACCGTGAATGTAATCTCTACCTGGTTTGTCAAGGGAGCTGAACTCACGCCAAACCGATTGTCGACGTTAAGGTTGAAGGTAGCGGACCAAAGATGCGTGAAAGCCCAAGGTCTGATTCATTAAATCCCGATAACTGTGAATGGCGTTACTGTCAACGTTGACTTTTATGTCCTAGATATATCCTCGGGTAGAGGTGGCTATCCAATGATCTTTGGTCGTCCTTGGTTGCGCCAAGTCAGGGCAGTCAACTACAGGGGAAAAGGAAGGATGAAAATCAGCAATACAATGAACCGCGTGAGTATTCAAGTGATCCCAGAACCTCACCAACATTCTTCGGGCACTTCCACGATAGAGTACACTTCTGAAGACGAATCTCCGTGGTCGTCCGATCCAACTACAGAGTCGGACGTCAACTTTGATGAATCAGAGGTTGAATTATACGCAAGTCATCAGCTCATCTATGGATCATTTGAAAGATCAAGATGTCGTACCTTGTCACACGAAGGAGATCTTGAAGCTCGTTAAGTTTGGGCCGACACTCTCAACGACCGAGAGAGCCGATCCAGAGGCAATAGTGAGAGAATATTCAGATCTTTTCATTACGACGCATGTTGATTTGCCATCTATAACATTTGAGGAACATGTAATAGAGCTGACACCACAAGCGAAGCCTGTCAGGGCAAAACAAAGACGGATGGCACCTGATAGAATGTTGGTGTTGAGGGCCAAACTCGAGCGGCTCCTTGAAGGCGGATTCATTAAAGAGGTGCGTAATACGGAATGGGTGTCACGAGTGGTCATTGTACCAAAGAAGAATGGCAAATGGAGGGTATGCGTGAATTATAAAGCCTTAAATAAGTATACAAAAAAAGATCGTCAACCTCTTTCACATATAGATGAGTTACTGAATGAAGTTTTAGGACATGAAATGTATTCTTTTTGCGATGGCTATTCCGGTTATCACCAAGTGCGTATTCATCCAGATAGTGTCATGTTAACTACCTTTACAATTCCGTGGGGTACTTTTGCGTGGCTTTGCATGCCTTTTGGTTTGTGCAATGCAGGTGGCATGTTTCAACGAGTCCAGTTAAAAATATTCCGACCTTATATTGGCAAATTTATTAGAGTCTATTTGGATGATTTTGTGGTTTACGGCAAGTGCAGTATGCATATTGAACTTGTACGAGCTGCATTTTAGCAGCTAAGAGAACATGGATGCTCGTTAAGCCCAGAGAAATGTAAATTGGATTTTGAGGATGGTCCTCTTCTAGGGCACGTGGTTTTTAAAGGTGAAATGAAGGTGGATCCTGAAAAGGTCCAGAGAATCCTAGATATGCGAGACCCTGTCAACCGAGAACAAGTATCAAGGCTTTGGGGAACAACAATTTATCACAATCGTTTTATTCCGAACCTTGCAGGTGTGGGCAAACCCATCAGTGCTCTCATCAGTAAATGCAAACCTTTTGAGTGGGACGACAATTGTAAACGAGCCTTCGATTATGTCAAGATTTGTTTAGCGAGCGACCCTGTCGTCCGTAATCCAGATTGGAGCAGACAATTTATTATAAATCCATCGACATCCAACTATGCAATAGCGGTAGTTCTAATTGAGAATGACAATTCTAGACGCGCTCACCCGATATATTATGCAAGTCGTTTATTGACTCCATCCGAGAACTGGTACACTCCGATAGAGAAGTTGGGAGTTGCACTTCTCTTTGCCTGCACCAAATTTAAACATTATTTGCTAGCAAGTCCACATCCAACATTAGTACAATGTGGAGCGGACAGTCTCAAGCAACTCATCTTACAGACTCAACCAAAAGGAAGAGCAGCGAGATTGATCTCGGCCCTACAAGCATACGATCTCATCATCAAAGGAGTAAAAGGTACATGAGCGACTCACGCAAGTCTCCTACTCAAACTAGGAGATCCACCACATGATGACGATGGAGCTTTATCAAGCGATGCCGAATGTTACGCACTGTCTACTGAAGCTACCCACGGGGACTTCGGTTATCAAGATATTATCAACTACCTAAATGACCTTTCTTTGCGCAACCATTAAGATGCGCAACAACGACGCAAAATCAAGAGAAACAGTAAACCATTTACCTTGATGTGCAATGACATGTATATATCGAACACGATAAGATGGAGTCCTTAGACGTGCATTAAATCCATCAAAAACTGCTCAAGTTTTACGTCACTGTCACGAAGGGGTGTGTGGAGGACACTTTGCCAACACCATCACGTCAAGAAAGATACTTCAAGCAGGATATTATTGGCCTACGTTACACGCTAATTGCAACCAATTTTGCAAAAGTTGTCCGCACCGTCAAGCATATGGGAAGAGGACAGTTCCTTACACGAAGCTTCATCCAATATACCCCACGGGTGTATTTGAAAAGTGGGATTTGGATTATGTTGGCCCCCTGCCACTTACCTCAAAAAAGAACGAATACCTATTGGTGGCAACTGATTACTTGTCCAAATGGGCAGAAGCAATGCCGGTTAAAAAGTGCAACAAGAAGACAGCAGCTGAATTCATCTTCAACCAAGTTTTATGTCGATATGGTTGCCCTTTGGAGATTGTTACTTATCAAGGCATGCATTTTGTGAATGCCCTAGTTGCCGAACTCATGGAACGCATGTCCGTAAAACATCGACGAGCGACTCCCTATTATCCGCAGGCAAACGGACTTGTTGAAAGGACAAATGGAATCATCACCGGAATCATCGCTAAGATTATTTTAGAAAAGCGACGCAAATGGGATCTTCACGTGGGTGAAGCATTATGAGCTTACCGTACTACACATAAAATGCCAACTGGATACGCGCCTTTTCAGCTCGCATTCGGCTTTGAAGCGGTAATTCCCATTGAACTGGAATTGGCGTCACTGCAAACTGCTATCAAGCATGATCTCGGAGACAATGAATTGCTCGAGGAACGTATACACCTGTTGGAACGACTGGATGAAACGAGAAGAACAACATTACAAAATTATGAGACTTTATAGAGGAGACGAAAAGCAAAGCATGACTTTGCAAAGAAGATGGTTACCTTTTGTCATGGCGATCTAGTTATGATGGTCGACCATTGGTTGTTGAAGCAACACGGCCAAAAGTTTAAACCAAAATGAACTGGTCCTTTTGTGATCCATCGTGTCTTCGACAACGGATCTTATCAACTGAGTACACCCGAAGGTGAAGTGATCGGTAAAATTTATAACGGCACCAAACTCAAGCGCTACTTCAATTGATATGAATAGTCACAGATCGCCACAATGGCTCCTGTCACTGGGGAGGAGATGATGTAGTAAATTTTTACCTTACTATCGTGAGTGTTGCATCACCTGCAGTATGCTGACGGGAAACTTCCATCAAGACTGACCTTGTCTTCACCTGGTACTATTCATGGGAAGTTACCTCAACGTCCGTCAGTTAAGGTCAGTTTACATCACATTCAGTTAGGTAGTTACTGGTTGACACCGAGAAGGCATTGATCGGTAGTAAACAGAAAATCAGGAAGAACGTAGATCATATACTGGAAACCTCCACAAAAGGTGGAACAACAATAAAATGCCCCATCTTTCCAACTGATGGAGGAGATTGGGCGACTTGATTCACATAAAATTTGTATCTATTTCAGTACCTTGACCAACAATATGTGAAACTGTGTGATCTGGGATGACGTGCTATTTTTCAGGGAGTAGAGGAATTTTAATTTCTGGCATCTTTGAGACTTGTTAGATTCTTTATATTGTGACCAAAAAAACTATGTCCAATTTCGAATCACTTTCGTTGAAAAAATCATACGGTGAGCATAAGTGGGAAAAATTCAGATGTGTGAAAATGAAAGTTGGAATGAAGCCAAACTTATTTTATTTTGCCTTTTTGGTATTGTAAAACATCACCTTCAAGAATCAACATGTATACAACTTTCATTGATGGAAATCAACATTTGTGAGAGTGGCAATTGATAATTCTTCATTGAATGAAGAGCATGCAATATTAGTGGTTTACTAGACATCGTGAATGACCTACGTTGAACAATATTGTCCATTGTTGCAAGTATCTCATCTTCATTTGTGGGTTTTTGTATTAACCCCTAAGACAACAAGGCATGTCCACGCCAATAATTCTTCAGAATAGCACATTGTAGTGCAATGAGTAAGAAGGGAAACAAAAGCTTTTGCTTGCAAGTAACATTATTTCCCTTAGTATTGTTAAAAAAAGTTATTGTCTTTAGTGAAAAATATCATACCAACCCAAGTCAAACATTTTCACACATTGTCACTCATTGTCAGGCAAGGTAAAAAAAAAACCTTATTCTTTTTCACATAAAACCTAGATACCTTTATATAATTCTCTTTTTGTTTTCTCACAACAACATGCGGTGTAAACTTTCTTACTGACCATAGGGATTATTGGTCGAAAATTTATTATGGTAACAAAAAATAAAAGCGAGAATTAGAAAATTGATGATTGATTATGGTCTAAGTAGTACAATAGGGCCGGTTTACCATAGACCTGGGGTCGGATGGAAGGCTGGCCGGTTTGCCTTCAATGTAGCCTTTTAATATTTGGATATTAGATTGTATATGCTTATTTGTTTAGGTTGTCCACATTGAATCACAATGTCGATTTTCCTGATATTGCATTGTACGGACTATTTAACCCTTAAAGGACGGAGCTATGACCGAGGAATGAATCCCAAATTTTATTCTAATATGAGCTCTAATTCTTCATCAAATATAAGCGGAATTATGTTGATTTCATTTCTAAGTGATGACATCACATGTTTTGCTCATGTCACAGGAAACTTAATATTTTTTTGTGAGAATTCAAATTATTGTGATTTTTTTGAAGAAAATTGAAGAATTTTCATATCATATACAAATTTTGCATAAAAAATATGATGATTTCACTAAAGGTGTACATAATTGTGTTGCAACTTGTGGTGTAGATGAAACTTTTGTGTCCACATTAAATTAGAAGATTGGTCATCCGAGGTAATATGCCCAAAGTTCAAATTGCAATAATTTTGTAGTTTGTATGTATTTTTCAAATTTACAAATTGGATTAGAAACTATATCTGATAAACTTCATTTCATTAATTGAACTTAATTTTTTTTTTAAAAAATTTAATCACTCAAATTCAAATTTAGAGCTTAAGGTAGAAGTTTCTAAAATACACTACATTGAGTTCCAAGTCAGAAATACTTTATTGTTTAGAGAAAAAGTTATACACTTTGTGAAGGGTCAATGACTGCATGTGGTACATGCACTCATTTACAACACCTTCACCAGAGTTGTCAAGACGCTAGACGTCCATGACGCCCGGTCGTCCGGACGGAGGACGACCGGTGACATAGCGACTTTGGTCAATTTATCCGGGGGTAAATAGCCGTCCGCTACCCCGGCCGCCCGTCCGGCAGACGCCGCCGGGAGTCCACCGGCGGAGGCGACCGCACTGCGGACGGCCATTATGTCCGCTTGGGCCGACCGCACGGCCATCCGCTTGAGGCGACCGCCATCCGCCGCTGCAGACCGTCCA
>OZ020521.1:24788473-24857439 GCA_963971425.1 Bryoerythrophyllum caledonicum
TGCAGACCGTCCAGCGGCCGCCGTTTTGCCGACCGCCTCGCCGACCACTCCCCGACCTCGTCCGTTGGTAGATTGACATCCTCCCGTCTCCCAACAGTCATAATCACCGTGAGAATAAAGAAAACAGCCTATGGAGCCTCACTTCACTTCTGAACTTTTGTTTTCCAAGAGCTTTGAGCTGCACTATGTCTCCATTGCTTGGTGATCATCAAGTTTAGAAGTCTTCAATATGAGAGTTTTTTTTAGGAACTCCTGATATTTCTTCCACATTCTACCTATCACGTTTGTTCATTTCTCAATATTATATCCATATAAATGGCCACCGAACTTTGGTCTCTTTGGTATATGGAAATCACTATGGTGGAAGGCAAGAAGACCTCCAATGCAATCTTTGTCATCCTATTTTTGAAAGAAGGCTAGAACGGCAACTTAGTCATCTCGGGTACAAAGAATTGTCTGGCTAGCGCAATTGCGGTGTTGGCCTCTGCACCAAATTGACAACCCGCGTACAGACTTTATATAAAAATTGTCGTGGCCAGTACTCTAAACATAATGGAGAACTGTTCTCCGAACATTGCCCCACCTCATCATTGAAATTTGTGCCTACCTCAGAATATAACACGCCCAAGTCCACTAGTCGAGACTCCAATATAAGGTCCACTCAAAACCCCCTCCCCCGTGATTTTACCATCAACCATGGTTGAACCGACCCGTATCTTCCACGACTTCTAGAACAAGGGAGTGTAGGTGCCACCTTCCCCATATTTGTGAGGCAATCCATGATCGAAGAGGGCTATCATGTAGTGCAGCGGCGGGAGCTAGACAAAGTGTGAGCGATTTTTTCAACGAAGCAAACGTGTCGTTTGCTGTAGCACGGAATAATGCGTTCAAGGAAGCTGTAGAGCCTTAATCCTAAAAATAGTTTTTTTCAAAAAATTAAGTGTAAAAAGGGTTGTAGATATATGGAAAATCAAATAATTAATGATTAAGTTTACATTAAATAGCTAATTAATCAAGAAGTATCTATTCATATCCAAGATATAAGGATTAATGGGAAAAGGGTTGAACTCGCATCCTTTGGAAAGGATGTGCTTTTTCATATCTAGATATGAATAGATGTGAGGATTTAGTGGAATTAATCTCAATGGTTAATTATAGGCAAAACCGTTTTTTCAAGAGGTGTGCCTCTTGGATTTGAGTAGAATGACTAGCTTGAATTTTTAGCATTCTTTGCCATTACCATAGACATTCCTTAAAGGAAGATTGGAGTGAGCCCTAGCTTAGGTGAAAAAGCTAGTAATTGAAAAAATCTCTTATGTTGTAAGAGTATTATGTTATGTGTGAAATTATTAATATATAATTATTATTGAATTTGCATATGTAGAGTCTTGTGTGTGACTTGAGTCATATGTATAATTACAATAATATTTGAACTTCATAGAATAAATTTGACATTGTATTTTGTAAATGCAATTATATGCATGAGGTATTAATTGTGAATAAATTCCTATGCATAAATGCATTATTTATTTATTTAGATCTTCATTGTAAAAATTAGGATATCATCCTAATTAATTATGTGACATGAAATTGTGTGTGTTGATGAATTAAATTTAATGTATTGCATATGAGTGAAATATGAATACTTAATATTAAAACTTCAAGAGATAAAGTTAGGGAAGATCCTAACTATGTCAAAGTGACATTGTGAATATTAATGTAATAATTCTAAGTGTATGTAAGGCATTTAGAAATTAATTTGGAGTAATAAACTTAATGCATTAATATGAGGAATGCATAAGTAATTGATGTAAGACTTAAGTTCAAGTGTGGAAACTTAAGTATTAAGACATAAGAAGGGAGTTTTATGCAGGTGTAAATAAGGAAACTTAAGTCTACAGTGATAGGACTTAAGTCTGAGTGTTAGAACTTAAGTATAAATGATAGGACTTAAGTCTGAGTGTTAGGACTTAAGTCTACAGTGAGGGAAGACTTAAGTCTGAATGATAAAACTTAAGTTTGAGTTACAGAACTTAAGTCATGCAAGTGTAAGAGTGTAGATACTCTTTTTGCATTTAAATATTAAGGACTAATAGATAGGTTAGACTTAAGTCCGGACTTAGAGTAGAAATATTTAGAGGCTTAATCTAACTTGTGTGTTGTTCGAGACTAACACTTATGATAAGTACGTGAGTACGTGAACCGTGGGACGTACGTGAGAAGTGGAGCGAATTGCACGAGGTAAGTTCGTGAATTCTAAATGGAATTAATTAAGGAATCAACCATGAGTGCAAAAGATAGTATACAAGAGCCGAAGATGGCAAAAGTATAGGAAACTAACTAACGTGCATATTCATAGTTAAATAAAGAGCAAGGCTCTTTAGAGGAGCAAGGCTCTTTAGAGGAGCAAGGCTCTACCTAAGCACTTAAATCCTTGGGATTAACACCTTAAGAGTGGAGTGTTAAGTGTAATATGTTTCAAGGCTTAATTCCCTAAAAACGAGTGCATAAACTTAAGTAATTCAATAGAAAGATAGTTTTTTGACCTACAATTAAAGACAAACTACTTAACGGTTGACGCTAGACCATCCCGGGAAGAATTTAGAATCATGGAGAGACTTGTGTGAGTCTTGGGTATTTTGCTAATGTAAAATTTAATTGGTAATTGCATAAGGCCGTCGACATGCTTGATCTTGTGAAAAAGGGCAAGCGAGGCAGTCTTGGAATGATCCATCTTATCATGCATGATGGTGAGACATTCATCAGGCAATACCTAAGAGCGGTAACGATTGGAATAATACAGCTCCCGATGGACCATTGCAGAATCCAAGTGGGTGTTCAACTTTAACTGCCATACCAAAGCAGCCTGAGTTCCAGGGTGATGTAACTTCCTTTGGGCTTGGCAATCATCACAAAAAGAGCATCGTGCAAAATTATCTCCAGGCCGTTTTGTATTGAAATCAGGAAAGTGGACATGTCTAATCTTATTGAGTCCAAAAGTCGATATCGATGGAAGTCCGCAATCTGCTAAATGAGAGTCAAGCAGAGGGATTTGATCTTTCCACTTGAAATTTGAAGGTAGAACCTTAGCAACAACCTTCTCATCAGAGGGCAGTACTCGAGTCTTATGAGGCATGTGGTCGGCGTTCCTATTGAGGATGACACGCAAAGCGGCAGTGGCGACGACTGTGTGATGTCTAGGTTTCTTCAAGCCAATATTACCATGTGGATGTGCAACAACACCAGCAGCTGCATCTCTCGCATAGAAATAAAACGATGTCTTGCTAACGCCCATGATGTGTTGCCAGGGAGCTCGGTAGACGTCAATTTCCTCCAAGGTGACAACATTTTGACCATTGCTATCAACACGGAGTTGTCTATGAACGTCTAACTTTATATACCTCCTGAAAACCACTGTGGTACCAAAGTACATACGCATCGTCAAGACCTTAATCTTATCACGAGGATATAGCTGGACACAACTTCTAGAACAACAGGAGTTAGCGGCGACAGGGTTGATAGAGTCATCTGAGAGGAGCCGGCTCGACTTCGACAAATGAGATATGGGAGGATTTCTAAAAGAGCTCTCGTAAGAGTGGGTCCTCTCACCAAGGGGCTGGTTTCGCATTGCCATCATAGTGTTGTAAGTCTCCCGTTGGCAGTGATGGAATAGACTGATGCCATTGTAAAACACCCGCTCAATTGGCCAAGCCTTCACACAATATCGCCAATCATCCGGTGCTTCATCAACAACACAAGTTTTTGAAACTTGAATGGCAACATGTGTCTCACCTAATAGAGATGTTGATCCGGAAACATCAGATGACTGTAGATTTTGAAGAAATCCATCAGAACTGGTAACACCGGTGATATTTTTCATTTCAACAATTTCCCAACCCATTGACGGCGAATCGGCGATGAAGAACCGCAAAATGAAGCAAGTCGAGGTCGAGAGGATTATTCAGGAATGAGCCGCTATTGTTGGAATTGAATTCACTGATGAAGTTGGTAGTGCTTGAACTTGCCATCTCAAATCTGCCATTGCATATAGAGACCGCATTAGCGTAGACAAAATTATCCAGTTCAATGGCGCATTTAGCTCGACTCAAGCTGATTGTGAATAGATAATGTATGTTTGTCCATGCTCAAAAAAGATGAACTATGAGAGTGATGCCGCTACGATTTTAGGGCAGGGAGGATGGAAAATCAAAGGATGCACATTGAGCTCGATTCGAGCATAATGTGGAAAGCAAATACCGTGTCCAAATTCACATTAGTATTGAAGTGAATTGTACTCACTAATATATTACTGAAAACTTAATAGTGGTTGGGGATCAAATACACGAATAGTCAGAAGAATACGAATTAATTGTGCAACGGGAATAGCTGGCTAATCCCAGCTTCCAAGTACCAACAGAATTCCAGTGAACGACCGGGTGCTCCCATCGTGCATATTCAGCTCGATTCGAGAAGAATAAGCAACCGCAACATCCGAAGAACCCTCACCTTTGAAGTTCAACCTACATTGTGCGGTTGCTTTCTACGGCGTTCTAGAGACGTCCTAACATCGTACACAATCAGTTCAACTCGAGCTGATGTGCAATTGAAATTGGATTTTTCTTTTATTTTCTAAGTTCCTCAAGACATTCTGAGGTTGTTGTTATCCTTTTATCACATGATGCCCAAACCTCGTGCACAATCAGCTTGACTCGAGTTGAATGTGCAGCTAAAATTGTTGATGAACTCTCGCATTCTAAGTTCTAGAAACATTCTGAGTTTGCTACTCTACATTGATTACATGAAGTCCTCACGCCGCGCACATTCATCTCGAGTCGAGCTGAATGTGTAATTGAAATTGTTGTTGAACTCACGCCTTCCAAGTTCAAGCAACATTCTTAGGATGGCTGCTCTACATTGATCACATGATGTCCTCACGTCGTGCACAATCAGCTCGACTCGAGCTAAATGTGCAACTAAAATTGTTGTTGAACTCACGCCTTCCAAGTTCCAGCCACATTTTGAGGACGTTGCTCTACATTATTCACAGAATATCCTCATGACCAGCACATTCAGCTCGACTCGAGCTGGGTGTGCGACCGAGGTCCTTTCACTTTGTCGATAAGGTCAATTTGTACCCCGAAATATGCGGCGGCATACGCGGAGACGTGAAGTTTACAAGTTTCATGATACACTATAGCAATTACGGTCATAACCATTGCAATGAATATAATGGTCCACAACATTGCACGACTTCAGTACAAACATCAACGACTATCATGAAACACAATATTGAAAGCACGACATCCCACTCAATAGCAAACGCCAAGAGGGAGAGAAGATGGGAACTAATCATACCTGACAAAGAGAACGTTCGTCAAACTGCTGTACATGAAGACAGAAAGAGATACCCTACTCATCCACGCACCCAATGGCACCTACCGCGACCTCATAGCGACGCTTAAACAATGCATGATATCATTGGATAATTTCACACTCTATCACAGCGACGCAAATGCTAATAACTCTACACCGACGTAGATGCTAACAACTCTAGAAGAAGTAGGGAAACCAATGGCCAACACAAACAATGTAAGACATGTAGAGTCTCAACGCGCAAAGCGAAGGAGAGGAAAGAGGAAGGAGTTTGAATAGTGCGGCCGGTGCTGAGAGAACCAACGTCAGTCTAGGAGCGATATGAGGATGGTGCAGAAGTTTGGGCGGGAAAGAGTGTTTTTGCACGGGGAAAGTAGGTGACGAAAAAGTTTGCCTCAATTATTGCATCACATTATTTGGGGAATTGAAAATAGCTTTGTCCGTTTACTGTAGGATGCATATCGGCGGTCCAAATCTCTGTACTTTTTGTAGACGATTTATTGTTCGTTGTATGGAATTTTGGGTTCAGCGTTTAGGTTTTGGGTTTTGGGTTTAGGGTTTAGGATTTGGAGTTTAGGGTAGGACTTTGGGTTTACGGTTTAGGGCTTTCATAGTTTTGTTGTTTATGTTTATGAATTGTTATTAACATTCCTTCATTTATTTAGATGTTTTGAATTGGTTCGCAATTCACTATAGAACATATTCATACCCATCTATAGCCGCCGTGTACAATTATTTCAACTAATTGAACAAATGAACTCAAGTTAAATTACAATGTATAATTTGTCCATTTATGGTTTTTATAAATATGCTATCATGTTTTGTGTATAATTATTCATTTTATGTTTAAAAAATCGGTATTTATTACGTACATTGCATAACATGCATTAAGTTACATGATCAAGTTGCCAAATTATAGGGGCTATTGTTGTATGTTAACAATGTGAATTCTAAGTTCCATAAACGTTGTAAAAGCTTGACTTTTATCAAGGTAATTTATAGTAGAAATATAGTATTGAAAATAAGCAAACTTCCACATTTATATTCTCATTGTAAAATTATTTTAGATTCACATAATTTAAAATGATGTATAAAAAAATTCAATGATAGTGCATTTTTCATTGATGTGAATAAAGCACTAAGAAGACACGTTCTACACTAAAATTAATCTTCAATATATGATGTTTGCATTTACCTATATAATTTTGTTATAATATTTCAATTGAGCACTGTTCATTTTAATACCCTTGTATTGTATGTTAGGTGAATATTTTTTAATTGATATTTATCACGCTTGTATCATTGATATAGGATGTTTCATAGAATATGTTAAAATGATTAAAATCCATTCGAATGTGTGAACAATTTTCTTTATTCACCAAACCTTCACTAATCAAATTTGTAGTATATACCACGACCACAAAATATAGATATAATACACCCACTTCATATTATTTTAGTTGGTTTAAATAATAATAACAATAAATCATCGTACATATTAATTATGTTCTAGAGAACCAAAGTTTTAAAACTATAATTATAGTATGACATTATTAATGGCAGCATGAACATATTCCACTCAATGAACTCCAGTTAACTTATTCAATGCATTGATATATTACACAAATACATAATTACTCACATTGGTCATGTAATGGATCATATAATGATACGAAATTATTATTCCCACATGATGAACTATTGTCAAAACACCTCATATTGATATTATTATTCATTACCAACATCAAATATACGAAAAACATACACCAAAAGAAGTATACGTGATACATCTTCAAAGAACATTGAGTATGAAATCACTCACGTACTCAAGCGTCTCGCATTCCACGGAGGGAGAATCAACGAGTGCAAGTAGTATAGAAGAATGCGGAGCCTTCACTAATGATAAACAATCACTTAACGCAATGGTAATCTCTCTAACACTCTCTAACTCACTCACAAAGCTTGACTTGACAAAGGCATCAAGTCAAGGACGTGTGCAGCGCTACACGCACATGCATACAATCCTAATTGGATGAGAATCATCCATGTTTGAATGCAATGCGCTGAAGTTTGCCCCACAACAGACGTAGATTAGTAACAAACTAACAAATGCTAAAACTACGATACAAAAAGGCCCTCCACGCCACATCCCGTGACATTAGTGCTTCTTAAAATTTATCTAGTTTTGATGTAGTAAGGTGCACTTTACAAAGGTTGTGTAAGTCTTCTGTTGCCAAAAAATCTTTTCTGAAACGAAGATGAAATGAATTAAATGCATCAGGCTTCTCTATGCTAATACTCTATAAGTGGAAAATTCTTCTCCCACATATGGGGCTTCATCTCCCACATATGGTCTCTAAAAGTTTAGGTTTGGCTCCTCATGCCCACATGGGTTTCACAGTAAAATCCGATGTGGTTCCAAACCAAACCATTTGGTTACCTCTTCTGGATTACCTTTTTAACCATATTATTACCACAATGTTCCCAATGCGTTCCCAATGAGTTCCCATGTTGTTCCCCAAATTTTCCACCGTGTTCCCCATCGTGTTCCCAGTGTTCCCAATGCGTTTTCCATGTTCCCAAAGAGTTCCCAATGCGTTTACACTAGGGAACCAATTTACATATTTAAAATTTATCCAAATTTACCTTTTGTTTTGTAGGGCCCACCACCAATCGTTGGGGCTCCCTAGCGGAGGCTCATCCGCACCATGTGCCTCTGCCTAATGTATGTGAGTGGGCAACCTGGCATAGCCATTGCACTTTACCCTTCGCCGTCAAACTCTAGCCCAACAAAAAATTTGACCTGGTGAGTCAACTTTTATGGGAATTATTGTATGCAAACTTGAAGATTATGCAACCTTCACCAACCGGATTTTTTCCAAAATCTTTCTGCATTTTATTTATTTTTGCTATTTTGGCATTTATTTTATACCTCTCAAAAATGAAACATATGAATCTATGTGTTTGAAGCTTCTTGCATGAAGTATTTAATCCCTACGTTTTTACTTTGACCACATCACTTTCAATCCATATGGCAAAATTCACAAAATATTTACTACACCGACTTCTATAACTCTAGAAAAAGATCCTGTGGTTACATTCTCAAAAGGTTCATTTTGACAGAGTTTTTAATCAGTGGAGTAGAGATTCTTTTAAAATGCCTTGGTATTTTATGGATAAAGATCTATTCATGGAGGACATGGATGGAGGGTTAGGAATGGGGACGGGGTTTGGAGACAAGGAAGGAAAAGAGAGTTGCTATGTTGCCCCATTGGTGCGAACTCTATATACATGCACATATTTTACTCTGTAGAATAGAAAAAATGTACTCAAAATTAGCATGACTTATACTAGAAGATAATTGGGAGATATTTCCAAGGAGGAGGATGGAGACTTAACCCCTAAATTACCAAAAGTCCCCTTGGGGGACTCTTGAAGGTTCGTGCAGGTTTCTATTGTGTCAATTTATGACATTATTTTTTAAATGTTTTATTGTAGATGGACATTATAAGCTTTGTGTGAGTTCAATTTTTTTAATCCAACATTAAATGAAAAAGTTATCTTTCAATCCCTATGGTCAAAGTTTATGAAATTTTGTGAGTATGTTACTTAATAAGTGTTAATTAATATCATATGGTTAAAAATAGAAATAAAAGTTTTGGTTTTTTTCTTAAACATTGCACTAAAATGAGCACTTTTGAAGTGTTTCTCGTTTGAAAATGACTTGGTAATTTAGGGGTTAACTTGGAACGAGGACTTTACTTTTACTCTTACAATTTTAGTAAACTTACTAAACTTACATTATCTTGTTGGGGGCAACGGGTAGGTATACTTTTCGGAGATGGAGATGGGGACAAGGATGGGGCGTTAGGGATGGGGAAAGGAAAAAAGTTGCTACATTACCCCATTGGAGACAACGGGTCAATATTCTAAGGTAGAGGCACCCAATTCCAACCAGTAGAGTATGCATGGCATGGTGTATGAAAATGGAAAATGCTTTAAATGGTGCAAGAAGTGAACCGAAACCAATAACTCAAAATCTCAAAACACCCGTCATTATCGGCATTGGATCATGATGTGTGCAATTTTGGGTTGCTCTACCTCAATTGAGCTCTCATTGGTGGCATTGCCTCAAAAGTCGAACAAGGCCGATCGGCATTGGGTACCCTCCGTGAGTTGGTTATCCATGGCATGTCTTCTCTCTTTTACTCACTCTCACTTGTTGGCATTGGGCAAAAGAGGGCACCAAATCTCACCTACTCTAGAGTTTGATTATGGGCTTTTAAATTCGATATCAATTTCAAATCTTTGTGATTAAATTTGGAAAAATATTTGTTGAGTTTCTTTCCTAATTCCGCAACTTTCTACATAAATGTTTTTGACATACAATGTCATTTTGAATCCCAAACTAACCTAAGTGATCGGAATTGGGTGCCTCTACCTTAGTTAACTCCTAAAGGCCTAGAGCATTTTCGCTCATGAAACACTTCAAAACTGCCATTATCAATAAGTGGCAACAAAATCTGACATTAAAGTCTAATTTTATACTTTTAACAGTACAATCTTAAAATAGACATGTATGTGAACTTACTAAACAATTTTGGATGCAATCCACCGCACGGATGTGAAGATTATAGCGTTTGAAGTTCAAAGAAAAGTATTTTTCCCTCCTTGCCCGACAAGGTTAGCCTACTTTGACTAGGTATATCTTCTATCTTTTACAATGAAATGTGATCAAATCTTTTACAAATATGACTCATACGTTGTTAGCTATTTGTGTGCAAAATTTGAGGTCCATACGAGGGGTAATAGGTGTAGAAATATATACTTTAGTGAAAGGGGGTAAAAATGATGACAATTACTACATAAGTGATATGAAATTCTTTGTTTCATAGAAGTTGTTGCATTTGAGAATCCCAACGGTGTAAACTTTCAATTTATTTTTTCACTAATTTAAGAAGAAAAAGCGACTAAAAATAGTGAAATCCCTAATTTTCATGAATTTATGGAATAAATGAAGCATTATAGGGATGGGCAGTGCTTGAAATTGGGGACACTTCATAATATAAAGGGCCACGTCATTTACCCACTCCACTTGAAGTCAGGGTCTTCATGGATTAGACTTCGAATGTAAGAAGAGTCTTCAAAACATTCAATAAAAAAGAAATAAACATAACTTCTTCATTTGGGGTGTGCGGGACCCGCCGCAGCCAAGCTACTGCCTTGATGGCGGCAATTCCCACAGATTTTATTTTTTTTTTAATTTTGGTGCAAGCTTGGAGGGGTGTCGACTGCAGGTAGCGGGTTATTTGCTTCTTTTCTTTTCTTTTCTTTTTCTCCACCTTGGAGGGGCGTTGACAGTAGGCGGCATATTTTTTTATATTTTGTTTTTTGTTTTTTTTGTTTTTTATTTTTTTATATGTTTTTTTTGGTTCTTTCCCATTCTCATTTCTTGTGTTCATGTTTTTTGGGTTCTTTTTTGTTTGATTGCTTTTCACATATTTAAATATAATTTATTATCCTACATTGTGGTCGCTTTTGAACATAATTGATTCAAAATGGGGAGTCGTACAATATTTTGGAAATTTCAAAGGACTTGTCTAGGTGATACCACTGTAATATCATAGTGACACTCGTACAACATCTAGGTGATATCCGTCCAATGTTAGGTGATACCATGTGATACCCATTGTGTCCAAGACACATGCATTAAAAAATATTATATCGACATGCACGTGTTGAAAGGGACCATGGCATATCGTACTACTAAATTACTGTAATAAATTGTGTACTTTTTTTAATTGAAAATTCAACATATTAATATTTTATTATAATAAAATCATGATGAATTTATTTTTTTCATTTTAAAACAAAAATCCATATAATTAATTCCCTCTTTCAATTTTCCTCTATGTTTATTTTACATTTTAACTTTGTTCACAGTAGATTTGATTATCTGATTCACTTTTGTAAATTGATGAAGTAGTATGGCCACATAGGCCGGCCCAAGACTACCTTGGAGGTTGACTTGGCGGCCTATGTTTACGTGCTGTAAGACCCCTTCCATTTGGACCGGTTTGATTATTCTTTCACACCCTTCCCCTCATGCCAGCTTCGTGTATGTCTAACTGCCCTAAGTAGTTAAATTATTTTACTTCTTGGAAAAAATTATAAAAATATATTAGTGGTTTATTTTTATGAAACATCTTCTTTTTTTCCATCCTTCGTAATGAAAATTTATTGTCTATGTCTTGCAAAATGAACCTCTAAAAGACCAAGATACGTTTTTATGATTTTGTACTCCATTGATCAAAAGATTTTAGAATGTTTTATAATATGTATTCTTCTAATGAAGTGTACCTTCATGGTACAATTTTTTTCACTCTTTCATTGTATTCATCTTTCAATTTGTACAATAAAATTTCAAATCATATTTATCACAACATATCAAATACTTTTAGACGAAGATACTACAGTTACATTTCCAAATATCCATCATTCATACCCTTTCCTTCCTTCACCCTCCATGTAAGTATTTTTCCTCCAAAATAGTATAGATTTTATCATTTATTTCATATAAAATATCAGAAAGTGATGTTGGTGGTAGTTTTATGAAAAATGTAATTTTTCTTTCATCCTTTGTAATAAATATCTATGTTCTATTCCATGTAAATTTATTCCCTAAAGGACCAAGAGATTATTTTATGAATATGTAGTCTATGAATCAAAAGCTTCTAGGATCAACCTTTGATTGATGAAATGAACCTTTGTGGTACCATGTTTTTTACTTTGATAGTGTTCATCTTTTAATTTATACGATGAATTTTTAAAATATTTATCAAATTCTCTTGCCCAAGTTTTGAAGAAGATTCCACAATTACATTCTCAAAAGATCATTTTCTCGATTTTGCATCAAAGGTATAGTGATTACTCTAAACTACCTTAGGCATGCAATGGTTTTGAAATGCAATCATATGATTTTCTTCTCCACATCTTTGATGTTGTAGTAAGAAATATGTGAACTTATTTGACAATATGAAAGCATGTTTGGAAAACAAATGATTTTTTCACATGTTATTTGGAACAAATACTTTCACGTGGTTTGAGGATGTAATATTCAAACTTTATTTGGACATCCAAGTCAAACACTATTGATACATCCTAGAGAAAGGTGGGAAGGCCCTATATCTTTTCTACATAAAATCAAAATATGTTGAAATTTTTAACTTTCGAAAACAATATATGGCGAAATCTTTTACGTTGACCATTTGGATTATCATTCAATATTTAATCCGTTTTCCAATAAATTAAACGTGATATGTCAAAAAAAATGTGAATTAGGAGTACAAATCAACAATATGTTATATAAATGAAATATATGGATGAAACACATATATTAGACACCAATATTTGTTAGACATAAACATTTGTTAGAGACATATGTTAGACATAGACATTTAATAGGCATAGATAGTGGTTAGACATAGATACTTGGTAGACATTTGTTAGGCACAAAATTTTGTTAGACATTTGTGTGATATACATAAACTCATAATATTTGTTGGACATAGATAGAAAATTCACAAAAAACATACTTTGTTTATGTATTAAAAAATACATAAATTGACATATGCTATTAACAGTCAAACTAGACATTTATCTATCTATGGTTGAAGCGCTCGTGCCATATTTGGAAACATCCCTTTTTGAAACACATGAATCTATATCCACATGTTGGACAATAAGTACGAGGTCATGCATTGCAAATAACACATATCCCACGAGGATTGTCCGACGTTACCGGATAACATACGGATCCTCGATTAGACATTGCAAAAACTTCACGCACGTCTCCTCTTTGCCAATTCTTGGTCAATGCCTTACACATTTCTTCCATAAATTGTAAATGTGTTAGAGGATCTCTAGGTGGGGAGCGGGATTTGCATTTTTCTACATAAATAACATACATATTTACCAATTTTTTATCTAGCAAGAAAAAAAAAATCCTATGCCACCACTTGTGCTTGCGATCTTGAGTAGCATACGAGGCCCTTAGTTGATCGGCAACATCCACATCTCTCATATGTGTGGTATATTCCAAATGAATTGGTGATGTCGTTATATTTTCACGGATGGCTCCGTTTCGTCGAGGAACCGTAACTTCTGGTAAACAAGGAGTTACTCGAGGCAATGCATGCATAGAAAGCAAAATAACCGGTTTCTTGCCTTTCCTAATGACGCATGCAATTTTCCGTGATGAATGCATTCTCCACGCAAAAATACCTTGTTGCTCTCTAACAAATGCTCTAATATATTTACATATACTAGGAATGCAACTCTATTAGATCTAATTATACCTGTCGCATAAATGCCACGATCTAATAAACTCAAGAATAGCCCTATATTTGTAAAATAATGATCCATGACTAAAACATGTCCTCTATGTCCAATGTCTTGAACCAAGTCTAAAACAACTTTGTGAACTAGTTGAGGCTCTCCTCGTGAAGTTGGTGGAAGATTGTTTGCAACCGGTGTTTTACCTCTATACACCTCAAAATTCCAAACATACTTTGTAGCAGAATATGCTAGTCACCATATTTTTATTCCCTACTTTTGCGGTTTCTGCCGCATATATTGACGTAGTGGGCAATATATACTTTTATATCTAACCATCATTTCATCCACCGTACAAAATTTACCTGAATGCCAAATTCTTTTATAATTATCCCGTATAGAAGTTATGAGCCATCGAACTTGTACTAATTTGTCATATCCAGGAAGCTCTCTATTTCTTATATACATATTTGCATCAGTAACATGTAAACATCTTATAATGGAGAGAAATCGGGTTCTTGTCATTAGGTTTGATATAGTAGAGCAAAGGAGAACCGAATCTTTCTGATACCAATAACTTCGCATATTTGGTTGTCTTTTCATACTCATGTACAAACATATCGCCAAAAATATTTTCAAACATGGAATGTCAATATCCTCCCAGGTCCCTCCTCCATAACATGTCTTGGAAGAATTTGTACTTCGAGCATAATGGTTTGTTTCAATAACTATTTTCCGTAACAAAAGCTCAGGCCAAAATGAATGAAACAATTGCATGAATGATGGGAAGAAGCGCCATGATACTATAGGCCCGGAAACACCGTCAAAATCCATAGGCATAGGAGAATATGTTGAAAATTCATCATCCCATGTTGACTCGCGGTATATATGTTTTATGCTTTCTTGATGCCCTTCACCAAGAACTGTACCATTGTCCTCACTTGAACTCTCATAAATATCATCGCTCTCGTCATGTAAAATTGGAAGGTTCAATTCTTCCCCATCAATATGTGGTTGTAAAATAGGGCCAAATCCATATGGAATTGTCTGTTCATGCATTCCTTCCTCACCATATCCTTCGCACACAATATCATTATAATCCTCATAATGTGGAATGTTCATATCTATAATACCAATATCCTCGTCATGATCCGCAATATCAATGTCTTTTTGGATTGTCCTTTCTCTACCTTGCATGTCCACTCTCACCCTTTCAAGGCTCCCTTCCACTCGTACATGACCTCCAACCTCACTTTCATGTCTCCTCCTCCAATCCCTTCTCATTCCTCCTCGACTCCGTCTCATCCCTCCCCAACCCCATCTATTCCCTCCTCGATTGCCTCTAGTTCCACCTTGATAACCATCCTCTAAAACCTCCCCTTCTCCCCCGATATCCCCCATGCCCATCCTTAAAACCCTCGTAATACTCCCTTGCCTCCCTAGTACTCCCCCACCCCCCCAATACCCACCCACCCCCCCTAACCCCTCTACTAATATCCCCCTAATCCCTCGACTAATACCCCCCCTAACCCCTCGACTAATACCCCCCTAACCCCTCCCCTAACACCCCCAAACCCCTCTCCTAATATCCCCTCTAACCCCTCCCCTAACACCCCCAAACCCCTCCCCTAATACCCCCTCTAACCCCTCCCCTAATAACCCCCCTAATCCCTCTCCTAATACCCCCCCTAAACCCACCCCGAATACCCCCCTGAACCCGCCCTCAATACCCCCCACCATATCCCCCCTTCCTCCCCGTCCCTCCTGTACCCCCACCCCGATATCCCCCTTGCCCCTCCCGGTTCCCCACCCGCCTCTTTTGATACCCTCCCCTGCCACTTCCGATACCCTCCCCTGCCACTTCCGATACCCCCCGCCCCTCTCGATACCCCCCCTCCCCCCGCGAGACCTCATCCAGATCGCCTTCTTCCCGTAGGCCACCGCAGACACAGACTGTCGGAGCGCGTTGACATGCCTTATGTCCGCGCTGACGCAGGAGCAAGCTCACACGCCTCCCCAGACTGAATGCCGCCCATGATGCATTCCTTGCTTCAACGGCTAGATCTCCACGTTCCTCCTCCTCGACGTCTTCTTCAAGAAAAATAACTTCTTCTCTCACTAAGTGAAGCTCTCCACCTTCCCTCTCAATGCCAGTTACTCTCTCCTCTCTCTCAATGGTAGTGTATCTGTCCTCTGTCACTGTGCCATGCTCTCCGTCTCTCCTGTGCATACCAAGCTCTTCATCCTCCATATATGTAGTACCAGAACTCTCTCCATGATTATCTCCTTTCACAATTGCTTGAATGTGTAATCTCACTGGTTTGGATCTATTTTCAATGCTGAAATCAATGTTGTGCAGCAATTTTGGAGGCCAACAAAGCTCTTCCACACTCACCTCATCAGCAGCATACATACCTTCAGCTGCTTGAGTTTGCATGCGTCCTCCCAACAATATTCACGCTCAAGCTCCTCAAGTACGCTAGTGAACCAAGACTCTTTCCACTCCCAAAGATCTGCAACGTATAAACTCTGTGACAAATACTTGTAGTACCATGGGTTTATGTAGAATTTTGTTGATGATGCTTGTTTGTGGAAGGTGAACATTGAAGTAGCATTATTGAGACTTGTGCATTGCATTGTATGCTCTTGCATTGTATTCTTGCATGATGACCAAGTCTCCATGCGCGAAAATAGTTTCACGAGGTTCAGCTTGACTGAATAAGTTAGAGTTGATCTAGTGGAGTTGTAGGTGACGTGGGCTGGTGAAGCTGTAGGTGATCACTTCGCTTGGAGGAGCAAATGGCGGAGCTCTAGCAGTGACCATGTGTACGGCGTGGACAGTGGGTCAGAAAGGTGTAGCCTACGTCAATGCATCCGCACCTTCACATTGCACCTTCAAGTCTACATCTTCACAGTGCATTATCAAGCTGCTGAAGAAGGTTGGTGTATTGATGCCTGGTCGCACCTTCAAGTTGTTGAAGAAGATTGTTGTGTTCTCATTCTTGGTCTACAGCTTTGGCTGCCGCCAATTATCAGAATTTTTCAATATTTAAAAAAAAATAAAAATAAAAGTTTATAAATAAATAAATAAATAAATTACAAAATTACAAAATCGATAGTTTTTGGACTTCGAGCTCAACACTGCAGACTTGAACTTCTTTTCACTGCCACCCATGATTTCTACTGCCCCCTCTTCCTCGCCCTTTTTGACCCACCATACTGTTCTAATTTTGTTCTCAAATTCTATTGGTTGACATGGCTGCCCCTACAAACCAGAGTCCCTACTTTCACCTTTGAAGGTTAATAACTTTTGAACCATATATCCAAATCCACTTTTGAAAAGATCCTCGAATAGATTTCATTAAGAACAATTCCCTGTAAAATTTTCGTAAGAATCAGAGTATTTTTTCTATTCAAAGGTACATGCCCAAAATCCAAAACGTACCCCGAAGGTACACTTGGGCTCTAAGGGGTTAACATAATTTGAAGACTCCTCTGCCCAACATGCACGACGACGAGTCGATCCCCAGTGCAGGTGCCGGATGCAGAGGAGTGGAGTCCCATTATGTGCATGCGGATAGACCACCATACGACCCTTCAATTCGACCAGCTTTTTTGGTGGCGCCATTTGAATTGCTTGCAACTTTAGCGGAGGCTCCCGCTTCTCTCTCTGGTGCTGATGGGATCAAGCGGGCGATGAATCTCGTCGATGACGACGGGAATGCTCCGCCGTTCCTCCACGTTACTGGCCTCTACCAATGGAAGATATTTCGACGACGGAAATAGCGTTTTCGTCGTCGTCCACGAGAAATAGCATTTAAGCGGAATAACATTCGACGGTGAACGTTCGCTGCCCCTTCTTACTTTCTAATCTAGCTCAAGCGTGTTTTCACATACAATTGAAGGGATTAACCCCCAAAGGACCGTGGCATTTTAGAGGAATCTCTATTCCATTGATTAAAACTACCAAGATATATTATTTGAGAATGTAACCATAGGATCTTTTTTTATCCTTAATGAAATCATGTGGTAAATAAATTCTGAATTTCGACCGCAGGAAGTGAAATATGAAGAAATGAAATATTTTTTTTCACCTAGTTTGTAAAGGGTGAGAGAACTTTGACTTGTCTTGACATCAAACACGCAATTAAGCAATTATGCATTTGGCCATTTAAAAGTGCACTTGGGTACAACGGCAGCCATTGCGAACAAAAGTGGCAAAATTCCAAAAAAAAATAAAAATTTAAAGAAAAAAAAGTTTTCCAAAGGAAAAAAATTGAGCTTCTGCAACAGTATTACGTACAATCATGGTTGTTAATATTGGAAGCGATTTTTTTGCATTTTCAACCAATTTTGGTGGCCCCTGGTTAATACTAGATAAAGGTATATTTAATATAGTTTCACAATATTTCAAAGATAGAATTGAAGGATTGTAGCATACAAACAGGCGTAATTACAAAAAAACATACTTTATACAAGGGTTGGCAGTTGATTACAAGATATTCTACGTAGTACATAATGCATACAATGGTGGAAACTAAATATAGATGCTTCTACAAATGGACTTAGCACCAATAGTAAAAACACCTTTATTCTATAGGATTAATGACATAACGTCTTACATCACCCTTTGAATATACTACTCTTACACATACACTATATAGCAATTACCATACACAACTAGTATACTCTCAAAAAGGCACACTATCTACTCCATAGAATTTAGGGCTGCTTGCAAACGGTCGTCATCGATAGCTTCGGTTTGCATTGCAATATATTGTAGTATGTGAGCCTTTGCCGATTGAAGAATGCGAATTCTGGTTTCAACTTGCACTCCAAATACATTGCGCTTTCTCCACCCGCTAGCTCCAGACATGGTTCTTTCTGGTGTGTCTACCCATGAAAAAATGCATGCATCTTTCTCTACCCAACTATGGCTCTTCCCAGATGGCTCCCAGAATGAGTCCATACAATTTGCATACCGTTGTGCAGAAGACCCATGTCCATCAACAACCCCCCTTTGGATGCTGGGCCAATACCAACAAACCTTTATCTTAAGTCTCCATCGGTTTTTTCCTTCCTCAATCACTTTTCCCACCTAGAATGGTATATCTTCTTCTATTCCTGCTCGATCAACATTCAAGGCTACAAATTGTCCACAACAGATATTAAATTGTGGATTAAATGGTGGAAATGGGTCGTGATTACCTTTATACATTGCTCCTTCTTCGGCTCTTTCCTCAACAGAGTTGCGCTCTGTTTGTTGTGCCCTACGCAGTGCTTGATTAGAAGGTCTCCCTCTACGAGGACCAAAGTATCCTCGAGCCTCGGCATTTGGAAGCATCGCCACTACCTCCTCTACGACATCTATCTCGCGCTTTTCTTCACTTGCACCATCCATTGCATCCAAAGATGCACTCTCTGTAGGTCCGATGTTGGAGAACTTTGAAGGCCAAAACGGTGAGGAACGATGCTCATTGCTACCGTCTATGTGTGGAAATTCAGCTAAATATAGTTTTAATCTTTGAGCCTCTACTTTTGCCTCACAATTCTTGTCCTCATGCTATAATCTTTGGATGCACCTTTGTTTATA
Source organism: Bryoerythrophyllum caledonicum (assembly GCA_963971425.1). Lineage (NCBI taxonomy): Eukaryota > Viridiplantae > Streptophyta > Bryopsida > Pottiales > Pottiaceae > Bryoerythrophyllum > Bryoerythrophyllum caledonicum. Next base: position 24,807,774 of record OZ020521.1, read on the forward strand.
TATAATGAAGTCATCCAACGCCTTCAACTCCCGTTCGTCCGCTCCAAATACTTCCGCAAACGCTGGTCGTTCATCCCACACATTCTCTAGCAGCCGGGCGCTAACAAATGCCTCCGTATGAGATGTTCCTCGTTCTACAAGACTCATCATTTCCTTCAACAAATCCACGTCCGACCTATTCAATGTATTTGATATACAACTGAAGCGTTGATCAATATCTTTGTGTATATGGCCCACTATGAGAAAAGATAGTTCCACCTCCTGAAAAAACCCCAATCCCACCAATGTAGCACATAAAGCAAACATATAAATGTTTTTGTTCTCGTGTGTGCAGTTGTCCGCCTAGATTCGCAATGTTGGTGGCAAAAAATCCTTCCTCCACAGCACATCTCCTATCACGTACAACAATGTTCTCACGACTTGGTTGCTATCGTGTTTGTGGTGAGCCCCAAACCACACGTCGCAATATAAACCAATCCCATGTACAAGAGCACCACACAGATGGGTCTTCACAAATCGGTGTTCAATGTTCTTCACAGTCTGACGCATCCTCAGTACCATGGTCGTATTTTGGTCCATGCCATCCACTATAATGCACATGTACAACTCAGGGTTGATATAACACGACCACTTGAATATCCAATAATGCTTACGTTCTTCCATCTGGTTGCGCAAATGCAACATAAACAACTCCTTTATCTTTATTCTTGCATCGGCATTGGTGGTTCTCTCCATGGCACATTTATACTTTCAACAATGATAACACTTTGAGAATCTCGAGAATGGAGGTACCTGAACGTAGAGATACTTCATGCGCCACATCCTCCGGAACAAACTCATAGAAATGGTTTCCCCATTACAAATTCTCTTGACCTCCTCGTTTGCATAATTGAATACATCAAATTTGACTGTATTCATAGGAACGAGAATGAGATGCACCACTTCATAGGCACTCTTACGGCAAATACAACGATGAAGTTGAGGACAACCAGCTTCATCGACAAACGATTTAAAGCAAGCATCTGCCGCGGACATTCTAGTGCTCTCTCGAATCGGATCTGAAAGAGTATTGTCGTGAATCAATGTTATTCTTTCATATGTTAGACAATCCTTCTTCAATTGCTTAAAGCGCCTCTGTGAATATCCAACCCCAAGAGCGTAACAAGCATTGCAAACTTCTTTCCAATCTAACTTTGTTACAAACTTGTCTCGACGAGTTCTTTCCCTCCTTGTATAAAAAGAAACGAGCATCTGTCTCATCTACGTACTTCGAACTGAAAACTCATTAATCCATGCATTATATCGCATGTCCAATAGATACTTTACTGGAACGTCCCTCAAACAATTTTGTTTGCATCCTCTTTGTGCCATCGCAATTTGCACGCTTCTAAGGGATACCTTAGATGGTGCAGCTTCTGTCAATGACGGCTCTCTTGAATCTCTCCTTCTCCTATTTTTCATAGAATAGGGACGGCATGCTGGTTTAATATAAGCAAATCCATCTAAATGGGGCAAATCTTGGATATTTGAGGGAGTAGGTTGGGAAAACGGTGAATTTTCATCTGCGGCATTAGAACCTTGACTACTGCGTCGAGACCTCTTGGTGGATCTTGGTGTGTTGATGAACTTAGGAAAATCAAATTCTAGGGCCAACATTTGTGTAGGCGCTATCTGTGATCCAATGTCACCATAGACACTTGTAATATCACGTTCTACAGCCACTAAACGTAGCAAAGATTGATGCCAACGAATGATCAAGCCCACACACATGCCAAGGCGTTCTCCTACAATCTCTCGAGTACAATGCAATGCATCATCTACCCTAGAGATACGCACCGCTACCTCAAATGGGAACAACTTCGACCCATTCAATTCCATGCCACTTTTGAATGCATGCTCCCTAGTTGCTAAGCCCACCACATCTCCTCTCTCAGAAAGCAATTCTACAGTCATTTCTAATTCAGATGTCATGATCCCAACAGATCTCAATTGAATTTGCCTTGCACGTGCTGCTCGTACTAATCGAGCCCCTACAGAGCTATTGGAAAGCATATTACCCGTTTGGATGTGTGGTCGTATTGAAGGAGTTTGAATTGTGCCGCTCTCCATTATCACTATTGAAAAAATAGGAACATTATGGCTGCCAAGGTTGTCTATCGTGACATTGTGACAGTGACGTGCCGTCATGACGTGACATGTCGTGACGGACCCTCTCGTCACGACACAATAGAGTCAACCTAGGGTCAAAGATGAACTATAGCCCTATGTATGATACATTAGTTACCTCGGCGTCGACGTGGCCGTCCAATGTGACAATCAAATCCAATGTGGCTATCCTAGATGGCAGTCATATCCTATGTGTATACCATCATTTTACCGTAGTGAGTTAACTCTAAATTATCCTCAACTCGAATTCGAGGGCAGTCCGCGGCCAGTCCGCGGCCAATCCGAGTACCCTCTCACCTTTGAGCGGACATAGCGCACAAAGTTCTTGCTCAAATCTTATGTTTGAGGACATTTCGGACATCTAAGTTTCACAAGGATGTCGAAAATGTCCTCACAATTGACATTTGAGCAAGTAAGCAAGCTGATATGGCCTCCTGTCCGCGAGCTGTCCGCAGCCATTCCACGTACCCCCTCACCTTTGAGCGGACATAGCGCACAAAGTTCTTGCTCAAATCTTACGTTTGAGGACATTTCGGACATCTACGTTTCACGAGGATGTCGAAAATGTCCTCACAATTGACATTTGAGCAAGTAATCAAGCTGATATGGCCTCGTGTCCGCGGGCAGTCCGCGGGCTGTCCGCAGCCATTCCGCGTACCCCTTCACCTTTGAGCGGACATAGTGCACGAAGTTCTTGCTCAAATCTTCCATTTGAGGACATTTTGGACACCTACGTTTTACAAGGATGTCAAAATTGTCCTTGAATGTGTAGTTTGATTTGAGTATCAGGGTTGTAATAGCTAGACTCGTTGTCCACAACTCTATCGGACCCCATCCAACTCCTTCTATTTCGGAGGTTGTGGCGGAATAATTATTCCTTCATTGTTTCTTGTGAAGACACTTTTGGCATCAACATTTAATAGGGATGTTAAGAACGTCTTTCTTTATATGATTTGAATAAAATGTAAGGTTGCTAGAGCCTCCTAAATGTGGCCATATTCTCCCACCCTACTTCTACTATCTATCCAACTTTGAGACCTTCTCCCTCTTCCTCATTCCTCCTTCTTATTCCCTCTCACTCCCACTTCCTCTCTTGCCCTCTCCTTCCCCCCCTCCTTCCACTCCCTTTCCCTCCTTGTTTGCTCTCCATCTTCCTACCCCTCTCTCTTTTGTTATTTCTTTCTCAATATCTTTCTTTTCTTGTTTTTTTCTTAAATTCATTTCTTTGTGGATAAGAATATTTTCAACTTAGACTTCATGATTTTGTTTTTCAAATAAACAAGTATCTCTTTTCTAAATTTCATCCTTATTGAAATCCTTCTTGCTCTATTCTTTTCATGTGTTTTTATTCTTAGTTAATAGCTTGGTGTTTTATTTTTTGTTTAAAATGGTTAAATGCTCAATCATTGACTCTAGTGTTTCACGGTAGGCTTCTTCTATGAAGTATGTTCTTTAAAATATCCATATGGCATTCAAATTTAGTTCTACCAACCAATTAGTTTGAAGCAACTTTATGGTTGGTACAACCTTCCAAAGATAATTTGTGAAATCCTTGCAATCATTAGTCTTTATGAAGCTCCCTTTTTACCCACATGAATCATGTAAGATCCATCTTTGGCATTAATAGTTTGTATGGATATCCAATTTGTCTTTTCATGTAGCATTTGGTTCCATATGGAAGCTCTTTGGAGTCCCAATGCATCAATCCTTCTTCCTCCTCCTCCTAATTCTTTTAATGGCAATTTTTGGAGTGGGATCATTCCTTTCCGCGCCGTCTTCCCTCTTCTTGTCTCACTCTTTTTTCCTTTCATTCGCCAGAGTCTCTCTTCCTTCTTTTATAATTTTTTTATTTTTGAAAAATTGTCCTTCTCTTCCGTTATTCTCTCTAACTATCTTTTATTATAGATTTGACATCATTTTTGGATTTTCTCATATTTTAATAATACTTCTACCACTCAATTCAGAAAGTATCTAATCTTTTTCTTAGATCCCATGTAGGATTTCAAATTTCCTTTATAAAAATTGTGTTTGTTTTTTAATTTGATGTTTATACATATTTTTCTTTCCTATTGCCCCTCAATAAATAACTTATTTTCTTTGAAAAGTTGTCCTACTTCCTCCCTCCTTCTTCCTCACTATTTCTATTTAATCTTTAGTTTTGGTCTTTCAAGTGGCCCTATTCTTAGTAAGTATTTTTTGTGCTTTAGAAAAATAAATAAACACGTCATTGAGAGTGCCCTTGGAGCTCAATTGATCGGACTAAATAACATCAATTATTATTAATGGGGAGATTGATGATGAGCTTTGGTAATTAATGCATTATTTCTAAGTCCAACTAGTTTGCAGCGCCACATCATCATTAAGGATTTATAATTTGTCTCTCTTTTAAAAAGATTTGTTCCTCCTTATAAAAAAATTTCCCTCTCTAATATGCATTATTGTTAAGCTCAATGAATTTGAATCGCCATGTCATCGGGGCTCTCTATTCCTCCTTTAAGTCATTGTCCCTCTCTGAACCTCTCTCCATTAATTCTCTAATTTTTGTTTTTGAGAAAGGAATTCCATATCTCCTTCCGTTTCCCTCTCTATGTCTTGTTTTATTTTAATTTTAAAGTCTTTGTTGCCCCTTATTCAATTAATTATACACTATTAAGAAAATTCTTTTCCTTGAATTCCTTATAGGATTTCCTCCTTACTTTTATGATTCATTCCTTCCTCCCTCCCCCTTCTATTATGTTTTAAAATTCTAATTTAGATTATTTCTCTCTTCTCTCAAACTATCTTTTGTAATTGAGATTATTCCTCACCCACTCTCATCCCTACTTTAATTCAAACTGTCTCTCAACCACTCTCTTTCATCTCTTCTCCCTCTCCATAGCCCTTAAATTTCCAAAGTTCGTTTACACCAAAAACACTTCAGAACTACTCGATCTAGTGCATTGAGTAAGGAAGAAAAGAGAACCTCTTATTTATAATTCTAACCATAGAATCTTAATTAACCTCAATTAAAACTTATTAAGTAACATACTCAAAATATTTCATACTCATTGACAGAAGATGTTGAAAGATTATGGTGCTTGGAATAGATAAAACAATTCATTTTCTTCCCTAAATTGAGTAGATTAGCAAGACCTTAACGCCACATAGTGTCAAATCTTTGCACACGCAAGGTCTAAGTTCAATACCATCATATCTAGCATGATATTAGTTACTCATAATCCAAATTTGAGAGGTAGAAACGAAGTGAAGCATATTCAAAACAATTATGCAAGGAGTGGAGGTTCAAAAATTGCCAAGCCACTTTATAATGTTTTTTGAACTATTATCTTCTAGGAAAAGAATCTAAACGGTCAATAAGAAGGTTACACCACATCTTCTAGTTGAAAAATAGAATGTAAGAAATATGAATATTTATAAGTTTATGTGGAAAAGAATAAATGTTTTTGGTAGCTTGCCCAATCATGTGAAACTATGAAAGAAATGCACATCCATCCTACATAGCATAGGACACGTAGTTTAAAATTTTGGTTTCCCTTTTGCACATTTGATTTTAACTAAAAATTAAATAAAAATGAATTTTTTCTAGGATACCCCCTACTACCTAGTGTTCCTTCTCCAACTTTATAATAATGGTTCAATACTTATGTAATACTAAGTCCACTTTTGATTTTAAACTCTCTCATAAAATTCCACCAATAACCTTCAAAGAATACAAGGCATTACAAATCTTAAATGGTTTATAAGCAAAGAAAAATCAAAACTTCTATCTAGAAAGTATAAAAAATTTACCTGCCTCTTCAATTAAATTAGCCAAAATCTAATTGGAGATTTGAGAACAGATACATTTAGAGTTTCAATAGAATTTGCAGTATATCAAAATTCATAATCTTATTTTAAACCATTGTCATGCACCACCACATCGTGTGCAGATAACATCGTGCCACATGAGCAGTCGCACACCCCTGGACAAAACCCGGGACCAACAGTGTCCAAAACTAACACCCCTGTCCCGACGAACAATAAAACAATAGGTCATACTATAAAGCAAACACTATCAACAACTAAGACTCCGGAAAAGAAATTCAGAGTCCATAATCACCAATACTTTCATGTAGTAAGCGGTCCACGGACCTCTTTACTAATAAATAAGTAGAAAACACTTATACATTACAACACAGTCAAGTCCATGCCATTCTTAATGAATGATTGCACGATTTTAATGGAGCTAGCGGTGTGTGCACACACACCCTTACTTCGTTATGTGGGAGACTCAATTTGTGAAAGATAAGTCTCCCAACAACATCTACAAAGGTCATTTGTGATCCAAGTCCCAAATGAGGTGTCCAAAAGACACCATCATTAACCTAAAGCCACTTGGCACTAAAACTAACCTTAATATCTAATTAGAGTTAATTTTAATGCCTTGCCACAACAAGAGAACATATTACTATATTAGGTGGTTTCTAACACTTAAACCGCCTCTGCAAACTCTAGTGTGCGCCAATCTCTACACCATAGCAATTGAAATGATTTCTTTGTTTCCATTTGGAACAAAATTAAAACAAGCAACCAACATCTTTAAGCTCTAAAACTTTGAACAACCATACATATGCAAGCAATTCAAAGGAATTATTTTGGTCTAAGTGCCTTGCATACAAAATCAAATCAACGTATTTTAGATTAACTCCTAAAGGCCCAAGGCATTTTTGCACCAAAAACACTTCAAAATTGCTTGGTTCTAGTATAATGCCTAAGAAGGGAGACAATTTTTTTTTATTTCTACATCCAACCATAGGATCTCAATAATGACTTCCTTATTGATGTCCCCACAAAAATTCATAAACTTTAACCGCACGGATTGAAAGATTTTAGTGTTTGAAGTAAAGCAAATAGTTCATTTTCTTCCTTGCGTCTGGTGGATCACTTGGTATCAAATTTTTGCACTACATAAGGTCTAAATCCATTACTATTGAATTTAGGATGATGTTAGTTCCTTATACATAAATTTTAAGAGGTAGACAAAGGGTGTAGCTTATTCAAGTCAACTGTGCTAGTAGTGGAGGTTCAAAAACTGCCAATTCATGTTTTACTTTTTTAGAAACTTTACATGTTTGAGACTGATGATCCAAACGGTCAATATGAAGGTCTACACCACATATTGTTGTGGAAAAAATCAAAAGTGAAAAAATTAAACTCTCTAAGTTTTATGTGGAAAGAAGTTTTTTTTTTGGTACCTTGCCCGACAATGTGAGTCAATATGTGGAAATCTTTGACTTGGGTTCATGCGCTATTTTCCACTCAAGACAAGATTTTTTTTTTGAAAATATGAAAGGAAATGATATTATTTGCTAGTATTGAAAATCTCACATTCAATAGACTATACTAGCAAATAGTTTTGGAGGAGCCCGATGTGCCTGCTCTTCCCGTTTGAAATTCAAATTGCTATAACTTTTTTATATGATATCAGTTTTAGAAAAAAAACATTTTCCCACATACTTTTTAGTAATGCCCTTCTACAATAATTTTTTTGAAAAAGAATGTTAGAAATTGACACCATTGGAACCTGACCAAATTTTCAAATTTCCATTTCGTGACACTTGGGCTTTTAGGGGTTTAAAAACACAAAAGTATGAAAAGCTCAAAAAAGATAATATCATTGATTTGTTGATAAAACATGGATTTTAAATGCAAAAATTTAAAGTTGAATTGCCACAAAATATAAAATATTTCCCTATCCACAAACATTGTCATGTTTTTTTATAATATGCAATGTATATAATATATTTCAATCAAACGACAAATTTTTTAGTAACTTATTCGTATGTAAATCAATTTCTTTAATTTCCTTGAATTTGAACCAAACGCTTGCTGAAATATTACAATCTTCATACACTTTTTCACCTACAAACCGTGAAGAGAATTAGGGAGGTGGAGGAAGAAGGATTGATGCATTGGGACTCCAAAGAGCTTCCATATGGAACCAAATGCTACATGAAAAGACAAATTGGATATCCATACAAACTATTAATGCCAAAGATGGATCTTACATGATTCATGTGGGTAAAAAGGGAGCTTCATAAAGACTAATGATTGCAAGGATTTCACAAATTATCTTTGGAAGGTTGTACCAACCATAAAGTTGCTTCAAACTAATTGGTTGGTAGAACTAAATTTGAATGCCATATGGATATTTTAAAGAACATACTTCATAGAAGAAGCCTACCGTGAAACACTAGAGTCAATGATTGAGCATTTAACCATTTTAAACAAAAAATAAAACACCAAGCTATTAACTAAGAATAAAAACACATGAAAAGAATAGAGCAAGAAGGATTTCAATAAGGATGAAATTTAGAAAAGAGATACTTGTTTATTTGAAAAACAAAATCATGAAGTCTAAGTTGAAAATATTCTTATCCACAAAGAAATGAATTTAAGAAAAAAACAAGAAAAGAAAGATATTGAGAAAGAAATAACAAAAGAGAGAGGGGTAGGAAGATGGAGAGCAAACAAGGAGGGAAAGGGAGTGGAAGGAGGGGGGGAAGGAGAGGGCAAGAGAGGAAGTGGGAGTGAGAGGGAATAAGAAGGAGGAATGAGGAAGAGGGAGAAGGTCTCAAAGTTGGATAGATAGTAGAAGTAGGGTGGGAGAATATGGCCACATTTAGGAGGCTCTAGCAACCTTACATTTTATTCAAATCATATAAAGAAAGACGTTCTTAACATCCCTATTAAATGTTGATGCCAAAAGTGTCTTCACAAGAAACAATGAAGGAATAATTATTCCGCCACAACCTCCGAAATAGAAGGAGTTGGATGGGGTCCGATAGAGTTGTGGACAACGAGTCTAGCTATTACAACCCTGATACTCAAATCAAACTACACATTCAAGGACAATTTTGACATCCTTGTAAAACGTAGGTGTCCAAAATGTCCCCATATCAGCTTGATTACTTGCTCAAATGTCAATTGTGAGGACATTTTCGACATCCTTGTGAAACGTAGATGTCCAAAATGTCCTCAAACATAAGATTTGAGCAAGAACTTTGTGCGCTATGTCCGCTCAAAGGTGAGGGGGTACGTGGAATGGATGTGGACAGCCCGCGGACTGACCGCAGACTGGCCGCGGTCTGAACGCGGACTGAACGCGGACTGGATGCAGACTCGTTCCGGGCTGCCCATAGACTGACCGCGGACTGACCTCGGACTAGCCGCGGACTGAACGCGGACTGACCGCGGAATGGCCGTGGATACAGCGCGGACAAGCCGCGGACAGCCTTTGAAAACGGAGTGAGGCGCGGATTGGTGCGTACACATGTTGAAATTTACTGGGACATGAATTTACCGTAGTTGATGACATGTCTGCACATGTGGCATTCAGATTCCTTTCTATATCCAACATAACTGTCTCGAGGTTAATGTAAATATTGTATTTTCTGATGTCAAATTGGCACTGTCACAGTAAAGTCACGATTCGTCACAATGTCATGCCGTCATTGTGTCTTGACATCGTGACATTGTGACGAAAATTGTCCCTGTCACGACACAATAGACAACCCTGATGGCTGCACATTAGTCAAAATGCATGTACTAATTGTTAACCTTCAAAGCACCATTCATCTGATAAAAGATATGTTTCTAAACACATATTTATTGTTCAAAATATGATGATGATATTGGACCTTTTGATAAAACAAGTTTGAAATAAAAAAATTAAGAATTTGTAGAGCATGAACTCCTTGCACGGAGTCTTTAACCCTGAAGATACAATGACAGTTTTACACCCAAAACACCTCAAAATTGTTGGATTCCAACGCAATGAACAAAAAAGGAAACAAAAACTTTTATTTCTAGATTTCACCGTAGGATCTCCATTAAAACTTATTAAGTAATACATAAACAAAATTTCATAAACTTTGACCACACGGATTGAAAGATTATAATGTTTGAAGTGAAGCATATGGTTCATTTTCTTCCATGCGTGGAGTGGATCAACAGACTTTGACTTCACTTGGTGTCAATATTTTGCACTACACAAGGTTTAAATCCATAACCATCTTGTTAAGCATGATGTTAGTTCCTTGTACACCAATTTTTAGAGGTAGAAAATGGGTGTAGCATATTCAAAACAATTGTACAAAGAGTGGAAGTTCAGAATTTGTTAATTCACACTGTAATTTTTTGTGAACTTATTATGTTTTAGATTGGTAATCCAAATGGTCAATAAGAAGGTTTACACCACATATTGTTGTGGAAAAAATAAAAAGTGTAAAATAAAAAGATATCTAGGTTTTAATTGGAAAACAAGAAGTTTTTTTGGTACCTTGCCCAACACTGACTGACAACGTGTGAAAATGTTTGACTTGGTTGGTATGCTATTTTTCACTAAAGACAAGAACTTATTTTGACAACATTGAGGGAAATAATATTACTTGCAAGTACTAAAAATCTCACATTCAATAGAGTGTCCTAGCAAAAGTTTTTGGACGTGCTTGACTTGCCTGCTCTCCCCATTTGAAATTCAAAACCCTAAAACTTTTAGATCAAATGTCCAATTTAGATAAAAATTGTTATCCCATTAAAGTCTTGGTAATGCCTTTCTACAGTAAAATTTCCAAAGAAAAATGTTGGAAATTGACACCATAGGAACCTGACCGAACTTTCAAAAAGCCCATTTTTGACACTTGATCCTTTAGGGGTTAAATATGCTAAATGTCTTCTGCATCCCTAAACATTGGTGTAAGATGGAACTTATATCATTTCTGACATGATGATAATGAATCTAGATCATGTGTGATGCAATCTTTTGAATCCAAGTGAACTGAAACGAAGGGAATCCACTGAACCTAGGGAAGAAAATGAACCATGTTGTCTACTTGCTATTATTGACACCATTGAAACTTGTTACAATTGCTAATAAAAAAAAGAGTTTGTACAACCACATAAAGATTATTCTACAAACAACATAGTATAGAAGATCAATCAACAATCAATCTCAAAATTGTATAAAAATAAATATTTACCTCAAGATACGTTGCACGTGTTAGCGGTACACCCACTGATGCTTGATGTCGTTCAACATTAAATCACCATTCCGTCGTTGTTGAACATGTTTTTCAACCCTTCCCACTTTACCTGCAATACATGCATAAGATTTATATGATAAACTATGTGATAAAAACTAAGTATCTTCATATTACATAGAGCCTGAAATTTTAATATTATATGTAAAAAGTGGGAACATAAGGAGAAACATAGCAAAAAGTCCAAAGTTCAAAAGTCAAATTTTGACTAGTAAACTTGAGGCACAAGGTTCCAACATGGATATAAGGTTTCTATGCAAATCTAGAGGTCATTTCTCTTCCCAATTTCTAAGGTGAGTTCTCTTGCAATCGAAACCTCAAGGCCATGCGATTTTTACTTCATTCACTAATTCCTGTCAACTTTGTGTACTGTGTAGATTGGAGAAAATTTGCACATCGAGGTGATTTTAGCAAATTTGGTAAGCTTTTGAGTTTGTTTCAATTTTGAATATGAGGGAACTCCAGAGTTAGGTTCATGATGATTGAAGTTCAGTTAGAGTTACGATAGTGTTAGGTGAGTACACAAATGAGGACACCAACTTGAGTACGTACAAAATTGCAAATTCAACAAAGTTGAATGAATACACATGTAGCAGTTTACAACTCGTGAGTTCAACCTTTGTTCAACTGAAATTATTACACCAAAACCACACAGAATTGAAGTCAAGAGAGTAGCTAGCAGTATGGCACTAAATCCTCAGTATGGCACATCAACGCACTACCTTAAACCCTAGCCACCACACCCAAATCCTAGCCGCCACACCCAAACCCTAGCCGCCACACCCAAACCCTAGCCGCCACATCCAAGACCTAGCCGCCGCACCCAAACCCTAGCCTCCGTTCCCATGGAGTTCGCACGACACCTCATGGAGTAACCGTAGACTGGAGGTGTGTGCCCGCACACCCCCAACTGCTAGTGCTCCTCCATCAATCCAAAAACGACCTGGCCTTCGTGAGTTTCCGTCGCGTGTCGCGTGCCACCTTTTGACGACGGTGAGGAAGAGCTTTTTGAGTTAAGGGTTTCCTTTAAGATTTAGGATTTTTGAACCAAGGAGCCAAGCCCTCGCTGCGGCCTAGCGGCGCAAGCAGCCCTAGCTGCGTCGCATACGCGACATCCATCGCTGTGCGCAGCCCCCCGCTAGCGCAGTGTGGCGCGAGCCCGCAGGCGTGGCGAGGCGCAGGCCCCTTCTCTCTCACCCCAATAATTCTCCTTCTCTCTCCCAAACCCTAGCCGCCCAGAACTTCTCTCCCTCACACCTCCCCTCCATTCTTCTCTCCCTCACAACTTCCTCTCTCACAAACCCACAAGTCTCTCCCTCCTCCAAACCCTCTCTCTCACACTCACAGCCTCCCCTCACAACTACTACGAGGGGTGTGCGCGCGCACACCTCCTAGAACTACCCAAAGTGCAATGGATTGATATCCGTTGTTGATACCCTAAATTCCGAAACCCTAACTCAAAACCCTAAATTGATACCCTAAATCGAAACCTCAGTTGATAACCGGTTATGGTGCCCAGTAAGTCATACCCTGGTGGTGATACCCTCAATATTGATACCCGAAGTACCTTGGTCCATAAATGATGTGGAGAATATCTCAACCAAAAATCGTTAAAAATGCTAGTTTTAGTGCAATTAGCAAGGAAAAAAAATGAAGTTTTTTTGGTACTTTTAACCGTAGGATCTCAATAATGACTTATTAAGTAATACACTCAAAAAAATTCGTAAAGTTTTACCGCAGGGATTGAAAGATTATAATGTTTGAAGTAGAGAAAAGGCTCATTTTCATCCCTGCGTTTTCTGGATCAGCAGACTTTGACGTCAATTGGTGTCCAATTTTTTCATAATAAAGGGTCTCAATTAATTTCCATAATGTTAAGCATGATGTTAGTTTGATATATACCAATTTTTAGAGTTAGAAAAGGGGTGTAGCATATTAAAAAAAATGTGCAATGAGTGGGGGTTCAAAAATTCTCAATTCACGTTATTTTTTTTTGTGAACTTTATATCGTTTGAAATGAGAATCCAAATGGTCAATACGAAGGTTTACATTACATAATGCCGTAGGAAAAATCAAAAGTGAATCATACAAAGATCTCAAAGATTTATGTAGAAAGGTAGAAGTTTTTTGGATATGGTGGCCGAAAATGTGTGACAATGTGTGAAAATAATTGACTTGGATTAATATGCTATTTCACCAAAGAACTAACAACATGCTTAACACGATGGTATTGGATTTAGATCTTGTGTAGTGCAAATGTTTTTAGAGGTAGACAAGGGGTGTAGCATATTAAAAAAAAATGTGCAATGAGTGGAGGTTCAAAAATTCTCAATTCAAGTTATATTTTTTTGTGAACTCGATATTGTTTTAAATGAGAATCCAAATGGTCCATAAGAAGGTTTACATCACAAAATGCCGTAGGAAAAATCAAAAGTGAATCATAAGAAGATCTCAAAGATTTTTGTGGAAAGGTAGAAGTTTTTTTGGTACCTTGGCCGAAAACGTGTGACAATGTATGAAAATAATTGACTTGGATTAATATGCTATTTCACCAAAGAACTAACAACATGCTTAACACGATGGTATTGGATTTAGATCTTCTGTAGTGCAAATTTTTTGAGATGTAGACAAGGGGTGTAGCATATTAAAAAAAATTGTGCAATGAGTGGAGGTTCAAAAATTCTCAATTCACATTATGTTTTTTTGAGAACACAATATTGTTTTAAATGAGAATCCAAATGGTGAATAAGAAGTTTTACATTGCATATTGCTGTAGGCAAAATCAAAAGTGAATCATACGAAGTTCTCAAAGTTTTATGTGGAAAGGTAGAAGTTTTCTGGTACTCTCCCCGAAAATGTGTGACAATGTGTGAAAATAATTGACTTGGATTAATATGCTATTTCACCAAAGAACTAACAACATGCTTAACACGATGGTATTGGATTTAGATCTTGTGTAGTGCAAAAGTTTTTAGAGGTAGACAAGGGGTGTTGCATGTTCAAAAAAATTGTGCAATGAGTGGTCGTTCAAAAATTCTTATTCCATACTAATAGTGACTATCGTTTTCTAATGATATATAGGTTTTTTGAGTGTTGCGTTATGGCACCACCAAATATTGATAGAATCTGAGAGAGCCACGGCTGGTGGATCGCGGAAGTGGATGAGTCGAGCCCCTTCTTATGGGTGACGGAATATCCCTTTGAGTTGGGGAAGCGTACATCGGCGTTGGAAAAGAGTTTTGGTAAAATCCAGGCAATTACTCTTCGACGTGATGATATGGTATACGTTACTTGCGCAGTGGGTCCAGGTCAATCGGAGGTGAAGACTTCTCTTCCGAAGAAGTTTCTTCTTGCACCTGTCCCTTTGAATCTTCTTCAAAATCCAGGTCACGTGAAATTCCTCAAATCATTGCAGACGTTTTGGTTAAACATCTCTCTTACGGTACGTACTACTAGACACAACAACGTCTAAGCCTGTTTAGCGTTATCACCGGAGATGGTGCTGAAGGCTAAGAAGATTATGGAGGAACATATTAGATATGTGGCATTTCGGGAGAGGGACCCATCACGTGCGACAACTCAAGCCCCACAAACGGAACCAGAAGAAACAAAAGTTTATCGAATTCTTGCTGAGCCGTTGCAACTGGATTGGCGACCACTGGAGGGGGGGAGGGGAAGTCGAGGCCATCATCCCACCACAACTTCTGAGGTTTTGACATTACCGAATCCTCCATTAACGAGTAGACGTTCTACGAAGAGGCCACGACGCGTTGAGAGTGATGTAGCTTCTGGTTCAAGAGAAGGCCCATCAAGTTTGGATCCTAGCGGGAGGAGGTTGATTGGGAGAAGTGTAAGATCCGGTGGCAGGGTTCCAAGGTCGGGGCTCAGGACGCCTGATGGTCATCGTAGGGCCCCTGCATCTACACCGAGAGATTTAGCTGATTTGTCAGCCATGGCGCCGAAGGAAGAAGCATTTCATAACCTATCTGACAGTGTACCAGAGGATTTTGAAGACAATGCGGAGACACCACAGGATGTTCCAACTTCAATGTATTAAAAAGCACCAGTGCCTACAACGGAGGAGATTGCGAAAGGATCAATGTGGGGGAATTTTGTGTTTAAGGCACACATAGACCGCATTGTCTTTGTGGAGAATCCGGAAACTAACCACCGGGTTTTATCACAGAAGAGGGTCAGAGAAGTATTTAATCGCTTAAGAGACACTGAATCCGCGACTCGGGTGAATAGATTGGTACTTCGACCGATCAGATACATCGTGCATACTACCATCGATGATGGTGTCTTTGAGAAGGAGGAGCTGTCATTTCCTTCGGTAGGAACCGCACGAGAGTTTGAGCGCATGTTCATTGGACACGGGAGTGCTTCTACACAGAGTGTCATGGGATCCCAGTATTCTTGGCTTCAAGATCATATCATTTGGGAACCAGTGGATGGGCAACACATAGTAGCAGCTTGTAAGTTTGCACAGCAACAGTGGAGAGATGGTACTATGCCTTTAAACAAGTATCTAGACACGTTTGAGCGGCGGGAGGCCTCTTTTGTGGTGTATGATGATCGTCGCTTTTACATTGAGAAGTCTACGCGGATCAACGTGACGGAGTTCCAGAGACATTCATATTCTACCATAGAGGAGGATTTGAGGAAGATCCGTCAAATTTGGGATCTATACGGGAGGCCTGATAGCATACTACGTGCGGACGATGCACGCAGGGCTGTTGCTTTGGTGAGTGCGGCAAGTGTAGTGCATAAGTTGCCCAAGGGGGATGGAGTTGTCACGGTGAAGAGGTTGGCCAAAAACATGGAGGATCTGACCAATCATGCATGGAATCCGAGCAATGGCTGCTTCAAAGCTATCATTCAAGTATGCAAGGACTATGAAGACGGCATTCTCTTTTAGAGCAAGGAGGAAGAGGACAAGTGAAAGGACATGGCGAGGAAGAAAGAGCTGGATCCAAATGTGGACGTACGACCAACACGAAAGGAAATGACCTAGAATTGGTTGAGGCCGTTAGATAGGATTCCGATTCCATATTATTTTCGGTTGACAAAGTCTGTTGCAGCGAAGCCGGTGATGGAGGATGGAGTAAGACCTCGTCAAGCATATTACTTCGACGGTGTAAAAGACAAGAATCCACATCCTCGTACGATTGCCGATGTGGTTGACCGATATCAGAGTCAAGAAGTTGTGATGAATTCCATCCGTTGGTTGATGGTGGAGAACAAGGAAAGTACACCTAATTCCATGGAGGAGTTCTTTTGTATCCGTGAAGGGAAGTATTTTCCGAGGAGTAACGCACAACTTGATACCTTTGGGAAGCTTTTGAATGCTACCACGAAAAAAACTTGGACTGCTCCTGTGCAGCGGAAGGTGTCTAAACTGGAAGACATAGGCTATCTCATCCCCCCTTCCATCAGGTTTCATGATCGTGACATTGCAGCAGGGAGACGTGGCTACATTGGACTGTCGGTCGATGTGGGAGGACTGGCTACTGCTAATTGGGAATGGCAGATGGAAGTTAAGAGGCCAGGCCAGAGCGACACAGAGAATCTTCTTTCGATTCGGTGTAGAAGAGGGTTATTCCGCACCGACTACATAGAGTTGGGGAAACCATGTTTGTGGGTGATTGATTGTCGACGTGGCGGTGGGAGGCATGGAGATGATCATTGGAAAGACGCCTAGTTATCCACAGCTTTCGCACAACTGACATTATCAATGGCAAATATTGAACGATGGAACATCATTTTCTTATTACCAACGGCCGTACATGCCAACAAAGAGTTTTTCACGAAAGCCAAGCTTCTAGAAGGATGTACTATGCGACGTGGATGTTGGGCATTTGATCCGAACTCGGTTAATCCCTATGCTCTCGATTTTACAGAGAATGGGCGTCTGGAGCAAGTAGTACAACGGATTGGCAATGTTGTGATTTGTATGCAGCACCCTGTGGATACTTCTCCTGGCCCGAATTATGTTTCTGGAGATGTTCCACTTCCACTTGTTTTCTTGGATCACTGGAGTGAGGCACGCCAACCCTCTCAAGTTTATTCACTTGAGAGATCTCCATCAGAGCTGGCAAGACTAGTGGGCTCATACTTGCCCCGTGGTTGGGGTTTAGTGGCGTGTAACATATCTACGGCCATTTCCACGATCCTTGAAGGAGATTTCCAGGGATCTGAGATTTTCATCATTGACGATTGTACAAACAGAGTTTCATTCCTGTACAATGAGTTGTCCGACAATTTCCAAGGACAACTGTTGGTCAGGAGTGGTGGAACAAGTACTGGTTGCAACATCGTACATGAGACCGAAGAGGCGGTTGGTGGAGTGAGGAATGAAGACGACAATGAGGATGGAAGTGGTTTACATGAGAGATTGTCACGTTCGGGTACCACTAAAGGTTCCCCATCTTATAGGACTTCATACGCCGATGAAGATGAACTGAACTAGTCTCCTCCAAGAGAGAAGATTCCATCATCCCAACGGGCGGTGGGTGATACTTCAGGAGAGACGTCTGCAACACCTACAGAGAGAATGCAAGGTCCCGGTATAGTGGATGTTGGTTTGGCGGCAGGGGCAGGAGGGGGCGTACAATTGATGATCATAGGCTGGAGATGGGGCAAGAAGAATTGGACTCATTGGAATTTTTTTCGGTGCAGAGGAGGATTCCATAGCCTTTGATGTCTTCTTAATCAGAGCCTATATCGCAGACACAAGAGACGTTCGGAGGTACTCAGAGTGATACCGGACCAGGTTTGCCTTCCGTTCCAAAATCTAGCGTATCCAAAGACATCATTGCATTTCAGGGGGCCTTCTTGTCAGAGTAAGAGATGTCCTTCAATATAGAGGATGGTTTTTCTACAATGATGATAGCGTAAGGCATACGCGGGAGGGTGTTCCTGGCAATTACCGATTTTTTGAGTGTGCGTCCATTGGCATCGAAGATGTGGGAGATCGACCAGTGTAGGATCATGAACTCTCCGCTATGATAGGTAGCGCCATTGGACACGTGGAGGGAGTCGTTCTGCCAGAAGATGAGCTTTGAGCCTTGGAGCTATATACTATAGTAGAACATGCACGCAGTTTAGGTGGCAAGTACGTTAGTATAATACAATTTGAGATGTGTCTATCGTTCGGTTGGTGGTATATATTTATATATTGGGTGGTCCATATGATATGTTTGATTTTAGAATTTGTCAGCAATAGTGTGGAATTGCTTGATTATATATGTTTTTGCATTATAAAATACAGTGAGGTACTTTATACTGTCTTAAGAAATTGCATATATATTTTTGTATCTCTTACATATTGTATTTGTAGTGCAGTACTCTAAAATCCTATAATAACTCATAACACATTTATAATCTCTTTGGGCACATGATCATAATTTTGTAGCAGGATTTATAAACTAGATTAGAAATCATATATTTTCTAAAAAAGGTAGCGAATGTAAAAAACATATTACTGATATGAACATGAGGATGCCAATGTATGACACGACAAACACCAAAACTTTTTGACAAAAAACATACTAAACTTTTGCCAAATTTTGATTTTTTAAAAAGTTATGAGCAAATAACTTGCGGCTTTCTACCAGCAACCAGTGCACTTGGCTAAGTGCATAATTGCTTAATTGCGTGTTATCAAAGTTTTACACCATGGAAGGTCTTTTTACAATCTTAAGTAAAACAATGTTGTTAGAGTTCTAGCAAAAGTTTCTAGAGCTTTTTAATTGGTCTACAATAACAACAAATACAATTGAAACCAAGAGGATGTGCTTGGGATTTGCAAAAGCCCACCTTGGGACTTTTGGTGTGAAGGGGTTAATGTACACTAAATAATAAGAGAAAAAATGCATGATTTATTGATGAATATATTTGTCTTGAATGTCCTTCATGAAAAGAGAAGAAAATTAAAACATAAAGTGAGATCAAATACAGAAAGAAAGAGTTTGAGCATGAAGAAATCCATGCTCACTTTTTATGCATCAATGAAATGCATGGCAATAATGCGCTTGAGCCCTACTCAATACAATCTAAAGCTCTCCAATAAAACTCCAAATTCTTGAAGTATGACCATAGTTCCCCCACACCTATCTCTAGGCAAGTTACCATCTATGTAACCATGGTAACTAACATAAGACCATAAAATAGGTAGTGACATGCAAGGTCAACCACTTTCACTTTCAGCAAAACTCTGATGTAACAAATAACTCATAACTAATTACAATATCTTTCTAAAAATCTTCTTTCACATGCATACTTTGGGTTATAATTTTGTTAGGTTTAAAAAAAAGGTAAAATTTTGAAATTTTATTATACAACAATAATAGCTTAAATTTAAAAAAAAAAAAATCTTGAAAAGTTCAATTGAACCTAAATGAAATGATGTCCATCCTATAATTTTGAAACAAAGTTCTACCAAATAAGAAGCACCTATCACGAGAAGAAAGGAGTATTACATTACCAATGCTTGCTAGCTTAGCATATTTACATATGGCAGCTTAACCCTTAAAGGACCATAGTTGCATAACGGACAAAATATTATTGTTCACAGAAGAATCTGCCCAATTAGTGCTGTCTAAACTACAAATGGCTGCCAACTTTCGAGCCCCATAACTTTCTCAAAAATTATCCAAACCGGGCATAAGAGATGTTTTTTGGCATCTACATTTTCTAGACTTTACTCTCTATGACCTCCTTCAAAGACTGAAGTACTTCTTCTTTCTCTTAGGAGGACAATTTTTTTCACTTTAACTGCAATTATTATTATTACTATAATTGTTATTATTATTTTGTTTTGGCACACACAAGTTCCTACATTGGCAACTTGCGACGGTCCACTAAGTGAGAGAAGATTCTGCAACCGATTGAACCCGCAACCTCATGGATATCTCATACTATCACCCGTATACTTTAGGGTCATTTTTGACCAATTGCAATTATCTTTCAATGTGCAAGGTCAAAATTCACAAACAAATTACCACATCATCTCATATAAGTTTAGAAGCAGATCCTACGATTACGTTCTCAAAAAGATCATTTTGGTAGTTTTGAATCAACTAAGTAGAGATTCCTCTAAAATGCCTTGGTCCTTTAGGGGTTAACTTGAGGCAAAAGTGAAAAATATCGCAAGAGGCTCCCGAATAATGGAACACCCTCTTGAAATAACATAAGCTCACACATGTGTGCTAATTTGGGATCTCTTTATTTCATGTAGATGGATTTTACGAAGGGTGGGCTAGGGGAAGGCCTATTTTTGGCTTTAAAAAAAAAAGGGGGTCTAGAATGTTTCTTGGATTTTTTCTGGCCAAATTTGCAACCTTCTGCCCTAAATTACCTAGAGAATCCACCTTGGTCTAAATCGAGCCCCTCCAATATAAAAATAGGGGCCAGGTTTTTTCCACACCCCCATCCGTCTGTATGGTTTAAAGAGATCCGCTATTTTTGCGTGGGTCGCAGTGCTAAACCGAGGGATCTGCTCATCATCATCTGCACATCAATCCCGAGTTTGACGCCGCAGCGCTCTCAATATTGTTCGCGCGCCACGCTTGGCTGACTGTGAAGCCGGAGCTTCTAGCGCCACTGTAATCGGTCTTGCTTTTAAATACCCCACGACTCCGCTCATCACTTTCACTTGAGCCTCAAGTCCCCTCTCCCAGGGCTCAATGTGTCCTGGCTCTAAGCCAGATAGATTTGCCACTGTATTGGAATTTGTTCAGGATCAGGTCTGGTCACGTGCAAGCCAATGTAGGACGTCGGGAGGGTCAAGTCGGAAGGTGGACATATCTGGTTATTAATCAGGTGTATAGCAATGGCATTGTTTTGGGATATTGCTTGGAGGAAGGTTGGAATGGGTGGCCTTGGACGTAATGCATTGGTTGGATTGGCGTTGGTAGTGATAGGGTGCTCGTTGGTTGTCGAAGGGGCTCCGTTTCCTGCTCCTAGGATA
This sequence comes from Bryoerythrophyllum caledonicum, assembly GCA_963971425.1. NCBI lineage: Eukaryota > Viridiplantae > Streptophyta > Bryopsida > Pottiales > Pottiaceae > Bryoerythrophyllum > Bryoerythrophyllum caledonicum. The sequence goes on from OZ020521.1 coordinate 24,828,990, forward strand.
AACGATTGCACGAGTTGGGAGGGCTGTTGCCCGCCGAAGTCGAACACTCCACCGATTCCGTTCAAGTTTCCCGGCAACAGTTTGCCAATGCGGACTCGTCGAGCGGCGCATTTGGTCGACGCGAACTACATTGCTAAGTACCGCCGGGCGTACGCACTGATGAAGAAGCTTCCGGCATCAGATCCGCGGTCGCTGGTGGCGCAGGCGCGCCTGCACTGCGCGTACTGCGGCGCGGCGTTCACGTACCCGAGAAGCGAGTACGCGCTGGAGATTCACGATGGCTGGTTCTTCTTCCCGTGGCACCGCATGTTCCTGTACTTCCATGAGCGCATTTTAGCGTCTCTTATCGGGGATTCCTCGTTCGCGCTGCCGTTCTGGAATTGGGATAACCAGTCGCCCACGGCGCCTCAGTCCAAGAACGGCCCGGCCAATACCATGCCATCGTACTTCGCGTCGCCTCGCAGCGATAGTACCAACCCACTCTGGAATAGAAACCGCAACTCGTGCGCTCTGCCGCCAAACATCATCGACCTGAACTCCGGCGGCGGTTGCTCGAACCAGTCGCCCACGTCCCTGCGGACTGTCAACACGCGCCTGATGGCGACCAAGATGCGCACGGCCACTACGCCGCAGCTTTTCTTTGGATTGACCTACAGGTTTGGATGGTCAGGCGGCATGGGCGGCGGCAACCTGGAGGGCTCCCCGCACGGTACTGTGCATGTGTTCACTGGGAACCCGAATGCTAGGAATCCGTTCGACGACATGGGCAACTTGGATCGCGCTGCGCTCGATCCGCTGTTCTACGCTCACCATGCCAACCTCGATCGCCTCTGGCAAGTCTGGAAGACTGCAGGAGGCCGCGGCAACCGCGTCGATATCTCTGATCGCGACTACCTACAATCGCAATTCGTCTTCTTCGATGAGAATAAGAAGCTTTAGGGTTTCCATCAAAGTCGCTGATGTCTTGAACCTCGACAAATTAAGGTACGTCGCAGGTCCCATGATGCAAAAATTTATTCCATTTCGCCAAATCGTAGTTTTGCTAGATCGTATCATCGAATCCACATAACCTTAAAAGTTATTTCGTTCTTTCAAATCGAACGAACTGATGGAATAACGGTATAACTTCATCTTCATAGATTTAAGATTCATTTCATGGAAAGCATTCTTTAAAATGTTTGGATCTATCTGACATTTATTTTTATGATGGGATTACGATCTCAGTCGTTCCATCAATGAAGGTCTCTGATGGTCGTCGATCACGAAACTAACGTAGTTGTGATTTCTGATCGCAGATACAAGTACGAGAATGTACCGAATCCCTGGCTAACTGCGAGTTCCCAGGTGTCCTCCAGGAGCATGGGCATCATGTCCGGGTCGATTCCTCCCTCCACCAGGTGCGGCCCCGAAAACCTAGACCCGCTTGCGCTGATCAAGAACACAGCGATGTTGCCGAAGAAGAAGACGATAGTGTTGTCCAAGACGCCGCTTACGTTCCGGCTTCAGAGGGCGGACCCGAGCGGCAAACAGGAGGAGGTTTTGGCGTTCAAGAAGCTGTCCCTGGACTGGACGAAGACTGCATCCATTTACGCGTACCTGTTCTACCCGGGCGCGGACGGGTCGTCCATCGACTGCAGGGAGTTTTTCGGCACGTTCTCGCACATCCCAGAGGCCAACCACCGGAAGAAAAAGAGTCACACGAGGTCGTGGAAGCTGGGGCTGAGCGCGAAGCTCGAGCAGCTGGGCCTCAGCCACGTCTCGCATGTGGTGGTCACTCTGAAGCAAGTCGGGTCGTCGCAGGACATCAAGTTCGCCAGTGCGATTGTGGAGATGGACAACTCTTGTTGAGGTAATTACGTAGTTTGGGTCATCCATTTGATTCGAGAATGAGTCGAACTACTCTGTACAATTAGCCATCCCGGATCCATGATCGAATAAGAGAGCCAGGTAATTTGGATTACGTACTATCCGTCCGAGATTTTAGAACATTGATTCTTTTTCCGACTTCAGATTCGGGAGTTTAACAAGGTTTAGCATGTCGTAGCCTTCAGGTGAAGAATGAGCTGAGATACTTGCAACCAAGAAAATGATTGTTGACTTTGTGTTTATGAAATTGATTTGTTATTTGTCAAGTTGATTGCACTCCGCCTCGCCGCATTTCTTTAAAAGATTTGAACTTGCGGACTGCAAATGTTGCAATTTTGCCATGTTTACATTAGTCATTACACTCACCACTTTACGTAGTGTGGATTGGAAAGTAATGTGCATCATCTACACTCATTTACATCAAGCACATGCATGTCAAGATTTGAGAGTATTCATTTTTGAACAAGTGTATTCTCAAAGATTGCTTAGCATTTCTAATTAGTGTAGAAATTCCAAATACTTTTATTCATGTGCCATAACTTGAGTGGTGGTCACTAACAACATTGTCGCTACCAAATATTATGTGATAATTGATAATATGTTCACATTAAAACAATATTAAAGAATGGTGATGATAAGTAGGTAATTTGAGAAAAAGTGCAAATTCAGAGACATGTATATATATATATATATATATATATATATATATATATAATAATTGCACACTCTTACAAGTTCTTATATACATAAATCATATGGACTAGTTGGTAGTATAGAATCTACAAGTGTCACTTTGCTTACTAAACGCCAATTAGGCAATAAGCATCTTTTTAAGGTTTGTCACATTCTATGAATTTGCAAAATCTTTGTGGTAGAAAATCTTTAGGCATCTACTTCCTACTACAAAATTGACAATATCTTCACAAAATGCTTGAGCATCTTTTCATTTCAAAACCTTTACCCTTTGAGGCCGGGTTGGCTATGGCTAATAGTCAAGTCTACAAAAGTAATAGATTGTGAAAAATATCATCTAGTACGCTCGTAGATTTTCCATCAGCCATAACCAACCTGGCGTTAAAGGGTTAAGTTCAATGTCATTTACATTAGCTAGCATTGTGTCAACATTAACATATTTGCACTTGTACTCACATTATCCTCAAAATTGTACAAGTTTTTGTGGATTTTGTAATTATAAGGTTTCCTTGAAAAAATAAAATTTAAAGAAGAGATAGTGTAGAGAAGAAGGATTCTAGACTACTATTGAATATCCCTTTTCACACCTACTTTATTTGTTATTGTTACACTTACACTATAATATTTTTTGAATGAAAAATCGTGACATAATCAACAATGATATGGATTTAAAAGGGTTAATTTAAACTAAAGAGATCCATTCTCATTTTGGTGATATAATCAAGGTGTGATAGTAAGAGAGTCTAAGCATGTAGCACTAAAGGGGAAAAGAGTCCAACATAGCGAGTTGGAGAGAGAGCAATGGCGGAGCAAAGTGGAGTGTTGTGCAGTTGAGCATACAGTGATGAGCAGGTGTTTTGCTTTGACCGTGAGCATGCCTGCTTGATGTAAGAATTGCATGTAGGATGATGCCAAGACCATGCAATAGAGTGTAGAAAGGTAGAGGGAAAAGCGGATCTGGATCAACACAATACAAGTAGGTTGTGAGCTTGTGAGAAATCGACCGTCCTAGCAACTAAATGAGCCAGAGGACTTGAGGTCGATTGAATGCAAAGTGTTGGCAACAGATGCACCATGTACAGCTCAGATCTACAACAACTGACACTAGCATACAGACGCTTCACCCCAACCTTCTACAACTCCATCAAGCAAGCTGCTGAGACCGCAAGCGGCACCTGACCCACCCTGTTCCAGCAACAACACATGAAGACACTTATACCAGCAAACACAAGCAGAGACAACTCACTCGTGACATCTGACATCTGGACGTATGTCACGAGTCATCACATCTGGACGTATGGGTGACTGGTACGGGGAACAGGGGTCTTCAGAGGAGGTGGTTATACCTTCCTGGCAGTTACGAGAAGGGGGATCAGTTTCCTTAAAGCTCAGTGAGGGGAGTCATGTCCCTCACTCGTCATTCTGTTAATAGAAAGTACTGTTACCGATATCGATGCTTGCTCTAACCCTTACGGAATAGGTTGTGTGTGGTTAATCGCTGTTCTGAATCGTTGTGAAACTCTGGAGATGGTCTGATCACAGGGAGCTGTCGATCAGACCATTACAGAGATGTCGACATGAATCCGAACCAGGATCACGAATCCTGACAAAATGACGAGTGACTTATGTGTCCACGCTCCGTGAGAAAGGTCTGTGATCTCAACAGTGAGAGCGTCAGGATTTCCGAACAAGTCTATGATCTCAACGGTGAAAGGCTGAGGGCACCAGTATTTCCGAACCGTTCGGGAAAGGGGGTTATGATCTCGGGGAATCTCTGAGGCTGTGCGGAATGAGGATGCCAGCGCTGCGGTCAAGCTCATCTCGATAATGGAGCGGGAACGATCTGCCGCAGAGCCGGGACCCCCAGCTTCGGAGGGAGTGGGGCCTGAACTAGCGGCTTTTATTCAACAGCAGATCCAATTGGTTTTTCAGACCGCAATTCCGCACATCGTGCAGCACCTTTCAGGTCAGGCAACCGTTCCTCCATCGCCCCTGTCCCCCTCGGCTGTCATGCAAGGAGCAGGTCAAGAAGCTGTGGAGGCAGGCAGACATCAGGATGGGAACTAGAATGATAAGGAATCGAAGGTAGCGAAACCCGAGAAGTTCTCGGGGAAGAAAGGAGGAGAAGTCTACAAATGGTTTGCCCAGCTGCGTCTCGTTTTCCGGAGCAGTCCACGGACTTACCGAAGTGATGAGGACAAAATCGTTTTTGCGTTATCTTACATGACTGGAGCAGGCCAAAATTGGGCGATGCCGATTCTTCAGGCATTGGACGAAGGACGGCCGCATGGACTATTGAGTAACTATGATATATTTCGAGAAGCAGTTATTGCAGTTTATGGGGATTTGGATAGAAGGAGTAATGCGGAAGATCGTTTAGGAAAGATAAAACAAACCGGTTCAGTGGCCAGCTATGTGTCAACATTCAACGAACATGCAGCTCAAGTCGATTGGAACGAATCCAGTCTGGTAGCGCGGTTTCGTGGGGGGTTGAAAGATGAAGTGCTTGATTCCATAGCCACAGCTGAAACCCAACCGCGGGGCCTTCAAGAATGGATAGCAATGGCCTCCCGGATTGATGAGAGGTTATGGTTACGACGCCAAAATCGACGTCCTTTCAACTTCCCTTTTAACTCAAAGGATCAAGTGGGGCGACCCCAAGTTAATCCGGGAGCATCCGGGCCCACTCCAATGGAGTTGGATGCAACTCATGGATCCACCGCATTAGCAAAAACAGCCAATGAAAGATTGGAGTATCAACGACAAGGCCGATGTTGGGGTTGCGGATTGCAAGGCCATGTTCGTTCAAAGTGTCCCACCAATCCTTCCAAGCCATTATCACTTGCTGCAGTAGGAGTGGACGGATGGGGAAAAGACAACGCCCGGGACTGAAAGCTTTGGTTCGGTACCCGGGCGGACCTCAGACGGCATCGGTGACATTTCCGCATGGGGAGATGATCAGTGATTATGAGGAATCGTTGGAATTACAGGATGAGGTGGTAACACCTTTGAGGTTGCGAGCCACTACTGAACCGGAAGCGCATTTAACATTGGATGCTACGATTAATTCCATTGTTGCTACCACCCTTGTAGATTCGGGGGCTACTGGGGTGTTCATGCATCCACAGTTTGCTAAAATATGTGGGGCTAAGGTCACCACTAAAGATATCCCACGAGAAGTGAGAGTTATCGACGAAAGAAAGATTAACTCAGGGCTCATTACCCATGAGGCCACGGTTGAGTGCCAGGTAGGTGATCATTGCGAAGTCCTAGTAGCTGACATCACAAACACAGGGCGTTATTCCTGCATTCTGGGAATGCCTTGGCTGGTACGTCATGACCCGATGATTAAATGGGCTCAAAAGGAGGTAGTTTTTAATTCGGCATTCTGCCAGGAATCATGCTGCAGCGGAATAAGGTCGCCAGTTTCCGAAGCAGCGGCAAGCTGCAGTGCTGGGAACCAGCGGAACCAGGGTCCACAGAGCGCGGCATCGGTCAAGGAGCATCCGGCAGTGGCGCGGGGAGTCCATCGTCCACGTCCGTCCAATTCTGTGGTTCGAGGAAAGGGGCCCAGCAAAGGAACTTCGTCCCTGGTCGCACCGAGACACGCAGTCGTATCGGCGGCTGCTTTCCGGTTATCCGCTAAGGATGCCGAGGTATATGCTTTGGAGGTATCGGAGTTACCTGAAGCAGGAAGGGAGGGACTGATCCCAGCGGAATATCAGGATCTCAAAGAAGCGTTTAGTGAAGAAGCGTCCAATGAACTCCCAAGCCATGGGTCATCGGACATGAAAATTGAATTTAAGGAGGGGGAAGAACCTCGTAATACTGGATTACGTCCCATGTCTCCAATAGAACTTGAAGAACTTCGGCGGTATCTCGAGGAGAACTTAGGTAAAGGCTGGATTCGACGCTCAAAATCCCCGGTATCCGCTCCTATTGTATTTGCACGGAAAAAGGATGGGTCCATCCGAGTTTGTATTGATTACAGGAATTTGAATCGCGTCACGATAAAAAACCGATATCCATTGCCCCTAATTCCTGAATTGACTGATAGGTTAGTCGGAGCTAAAATTTTTACAAAATTGGATATTAGGCAAGCCTACCACAGGGTAAGGATGGCTCATGGCCATGAATTTAAAACGGCTTTTAAAACCCGTTATGGACTCTTTGAGTATTTAGTCATGCCGTTTGGATTAACAAACGCCCCGGCTCAATTTCAAGCACACATGCAGTATATATTTAATGACTTATTAGATATCTCAGTGGTAATTTATTTAGATGATATCTTAATTTTTTCAAAGGACTTGGAAGAACACAAATTATTGGTACGAGAAGTTCTTACCCGACTACAACGGCATGGTTTATATGTAAAGGCATCAAAATGTGAATTCCATCGAAACTCAGTGGAATTTTTAGGTATGATAGTTTCTGCAAAGGGACTCGAAATGTGTACAGACAAAATTCAAGCTATTCGGGATTGGCCTATGCCAAAGACACTTAAGGAACTTCAAGCCTTTTTGGGATTTGCAAATTTTTACCGGAGATTCATTAATGACTATTCAAGAATAGCGGTGCCGCTTACAATGCTAACACGGAAGAACCAACAATTCCAGTGGACACCACAAGTTCAGGAAGCGTTCCACAAACTCCGGTCTCGATTCCTCCAATCCCCGGTATTGATTCATCCTAATTTTGAACGGCCATTTGTGGTGGAAACCGATGCTTCTGACACCGCAACAGGGGGGATTTTGTCACAAAAAGGGGATGATGGACACCTCCATCCGTGTGCTTATCGGAGTTCAAAAATATCTTTGGCTGAGCAAAATTACGACATATATGATAAGGAGTTACTAGCTATTGTTTTAGCATTCCAGGACTGGAGGGTATACTTGGAAGGATCCCCACACAAGGTAAGGGTGATTTCGGATCATAAGAATTTGGAGCATTTTTTGACAAAAAAGCAGTTAAACCGTAGGCAAGCTCGTTGGTCGGAATTATTATCTGCGTTTGATTTTACTATCGAACATCGACCGGGCTCACTCAATGGGCGTGCGGATATGTTATCTAGGCGATTACAAACAACGGAGGACCTCAACAACATTTCAAAACCCCTATTCCGGTTAGCAATGTTGGAAGCAGTTGAACCAGTTTGGAACGATAAACAGATCATGGATCACATACAGCTGGTCAGCTCTGGGGATCCGGCCCTGGAACCAGTCATATCCTTCTTCATGAATCGACCTGAGCAAGCTCCAGCCGACATCAGGCAACGCTTTCAGGCTTATCGCTTCACCAACGGGATCCTATATTTTCGGGATAAAATGTTTGTTCCAGACAATGAAGAACTGAGGCGCCAAATATTACGCTCCCGACATGATGCCCCGTTTGCTGGCCATCCAGGGCGCGCAAAAACTATGGAATTGGTGTCCAGGAATTTTTACTGGCCTACTTTACGTCGATACGTCCACCGATATGTAGACGGATGCGACATATGCCAAAGATCAAAGCCAACGCACCACGGCCGATACGGGTTGCTACAACCAATTCCAGCGGCTGAGGCCCCTTGGAAAAAAGTAACAACGGATTTCATAGTGAAGTTGCCAAATAGCAACGGATTTGACGCAATTATGGTTGTTGTCGATAAGAACACTAAGTTGGCTCATTTCATCTCCACAAATGAAGCAATTGACTCTAATGGGGCGGCTACGTTATATCTCCATCATGTGTGGAAACACCATGGAACCCCTGACGAAATCATATCGGATCGAGGGTCAGTCTTTACTTCTAAATTTACGCGCCGACTCTACCAGCTCCTCCGCGTTCGACCCTCTCCAACGACAGCTTTTCACCCGCAGTCTGATGGCCAAACAGAGCGGGTTAATCAAGTCCTGGAGCAGTTTTTGCGAATGTTTTCAACACGACGGCAAGATGATTGGTCTGATCTACTCCCATTAGCTGAATTTGCCTATAATAATGTTCTCCATTCTACCACAGGATTCTCTCCTTTCTATGCGACATATGGCTACCATCCCAGTTTATCATTTACAACGCCGACTTCATCATCCGTCCCCGCGGCAGAGGAAAGGATACGACTCCTGCAACAGGTGCATAATGAACTTAAAATCATGATTCAGATTGCTGGAGAACAAGCCAAGCAACAATATGATCGTGGTGTTCAGTTGCAGCCTACCTTCCAGTTGGGCGACCAGGTTATGCTCCGACACGATTACATATCCACCACGGCACCATCTAAAAAACTTGCTCCAAAATTCTTGGGACCCTTCCCAGTTATTGCTAAAATATCAGATGTCGTCTACCGGTTGAAGCTTCCTAGAGCGCTCAAGATTCACGACGTGTTTCATGTATCCCTGCTGGAAAGATATCGACATGACACGATTTCGGGGAGACGAAGAATACCATCACCACCTGTTATCACTCCTGAGGGTGACGTTGAATGGGAGGTCCACGATATCTTGGATTCCAAATTTACAGGTCGATGGAAGAAGTTGCACTACCTGGTGTCATGGGAAGGTTACGGCCCAGAACAAAATTCCTGGGAGCCAGCTTCACATTTGCGAAATGCTCCAGAGGTGGTTCGGGATTTCCACCAGCGACACCCGCAAGCTCCGGCCCCACCCCAGCTTCACGGCATGTCTTCTCTTGAACTCAGTGTCCCACATGGTAACAATAATAATCGGACCTTAGAAGGGGAGTATTGTCACGACCAGGTCGTGACATCTGGACGTATGGGTGACTGGTACGGGGAACAGGGGTCTTCGGAGGAGGTGGTTATACCTTCCTGGCAGTTACGAGAAGGGGGATCAGTTTCCTTAAAGCTCAGTGAGGGGAGTCATGTCCCTCACTCGTCATTCTGTTAATAGAAAGTACTGTTACCGATATCGATGCTTGCTCTGACCCTTACGGGATAGGTTGTGTGTGGTTAATCGCTGTTCTGAATCGTTGTGAAACTCTGGAGATGGTCTGATCACAGGGAGCGTCGACATGAATCCGAACCAGGATCACGAATCCTGACAGACAACTCACTCAAGTTTCCTCTAAACCACCTCCGTTTAACTTACTCTTTATTAGCCCTCACAATATCTGCATACAATGTTTGTTTCCCTTATCTAGTTCTCACCACTAGTACAACCTTGCAACCTTCTCCACAAAACATTCTATTAAACTTGTTTAGCATCTCTTGATGCATCTATGCACCTCCTTCATACACGGAATGTATGTCACACAATGCCCCTCTCTTCTTTGCCCCGATTAGCCGTTGTACTGCGTAGAACACCACTCGACGCAACCTGCACAAGATCCACACCCCGCACACATCGATAACAAACAACATCACCACCATGTCAAAGAAAAGCAACGCCAAATCAAATTCCAACTACGCCCCAAGACCCCGCCATCACTGGCTCTGGCACCAAGCTGTCACACAACACTCACAACAAACCCCAGGTAACAAGATCCAAGACACATTAAGCCCATCATGCGACCGTCCTACAACCCGCCAACACAGGGTCTCCCAAATTGAAGATCAATTTGAACACAGTGTTGAACAAGCCCAGACCAAGACCCAAATGGCCCTCATTGACGAGACAAAATCAGCACCCACTCAGTACTTTGCCCATGTCAAAGAACAACCCCTGTATCGACAACTCTGCATGCATATTTCTATGCACCAGTTGAGCGCCACAACATTGCAACGTCGCACTTGGCTATGTATACAATTGCATAGTTCTATGCACCATAACTGCCTCACAGGAAACATAACATCTTCACATCACCATGCCAACAAGAGCAGCAACAACAACAACTCACCACATTGAACTGACTCCGAACTCGACAACCACAGACCCCGAGCCTAAGTGAGATACCATTCACAACCCCACAGTGACATCAACAACAGCTTCTACCAAACACCGAACCACAGCACCACCCCGCAAGCTCACCATCACCGTCTCTCCATCATGCCACCTCAGGATCATCAATGTATCTCAACGGCTAGGAGCAAGATGATGCTCTAGCAAAGACTATGTCACCTACGCACCAACTTCACCGACCACCCAGTCCACAACAACCAATCTCAAGCCAACAAGTAAGATTCTTAGGGTGTAAGTACACTAAGGGGGGTACAAAGTGGGAAAAAATAATATACTCCATAGTATGTTTGTTTTGAAGCCCTTTGTTAAATTGTTGTTGAATGCCAACTGTCCATTTTTTAGGTGTGAAGAAATCATGGCCAACAAAATATTAGGTGAACAAAAAATTTCTTGAACAAAGTGTTGATTTTTGGGACTTTGTGTTGTCATAATACATGTTGCTCTATAAGTGGCCAAACCCTTTTCCAAGATGAGAATACTACATACTACAAAGACTGAAAATATACCAAACATACTATGCAGTATATATGTTGAATCAAGGCATCGAATACTAGATTTTGAAGAAAATGATGGAAAAAAAAAATTGAAAATATTTTATACTTCAAGATAGATTTTTGTATGCTAAAGAAGGTTCGATAAGAATTTGGAGCAAAAATCAACATTTAACCCCCATTTTAAGCATTTTTGAAAATGAGCCCTATTATTGCTATTTCAAGCAAATTTAAGTCTCGGATCATCATTTTTCATTTGGAATGACCAAAAAGAACATGTTGTGCATGTAATATGAAATTTTTGTAGAATTGTGAACTTCTGATCTCCCACAAGAAGTATATTTGTTACATTTTTAAAAATGTAACAAGTATACAATACGGAAAAATATACTTCTTCTTATTGAACTGTAGACCGGTTCGGTGAAAATTTACGATATGTGTGATGGCATGGAAGTCAAAACTCACATTTTGTAGACCAACATTTAAAATCAGAAGCAAGTTGGGCATGACCCGAAAGAGCAGTTGTGACATGGCAAAAAACGGTTTGTGACAGTTTTTTCGTACCACCTTAGTCGACTATCACCCCTAACCCCATGTTGATTCATGGGTCACATGCAATAGTTACACACATAAGACAAATAACAGATTAGAAGAAAGAAACAATAGGCTGACTCTTGAGCACGATCACCAACAACTCCTTATTTAAAAAGAAGAAGTCAAAAGATTTTTTCAAGACGGCCGCCCTTCCAACAAAGAGGCATCTCAACACCCCAAATTTCCGCGTGAGAAGAAGGCGCACCTTGTCCATGCACTCTCTGGCATCACCATAGGGGTAGCCAAGGGAAGTGGGAGCAAATATAAATCCCCCCTCCCTCTGTTCCTCTCCTCACCCCAGCTATCTACATCTCTTCCCTGTTCAAGCTCATCTCAGCAAACACACTTCGGCGCTCGTCTTCCTACTCAGCTGCCCTCTAGTTCTAGGTTCACTTGTTCTCGCCCATTAGTATCTTGGTATCGTAGAGGCACTGCAGTCACCGCGTCGGAGTCCCTCGTCGGAGGCAAACAAACAATCGCATCAAAATCCTTCGTCGGAGGCAGGCAGGCAGGTAGGTGGATTCAAGCCTATTACCGGAGGCAGGCAGGCAGTCGCAGCGGATTCTTACGTCGGAGGGATTCAGGCGAGCTGGCCCGCTCTAATCTTGTTGGAGGCAAGCATTCACACTAGAGGAGTTTCCCTAGGAGGTGCAGGAGTCACTCTATTCCCGTAAGGCACTGCAGTTTGGAGCCGCCAAAACTACACTAAACTTGAGAATTAGTGTAACCACACTAATTAATTTATAAATGCTATAAGTTTTTACTTTAGATAAAGGTTTTTACTATGAGCACAATTATTGATACTATATAACGAGGGGAATCATTGTAAACATCGTTGGTAAACACATTCATCACAAGTAAAAACTTATTAACATTTTAGATCATTTACTGTGCTTAACACTAATTCTCAATTTTAGTGTAGTTGTCCAGCACTTGCGCGCACCGCACCAATCAGGTACGTGCCTATCCTCCCCGGCCCAAAACAATGCTGCCATTTTGATTCATCTCAATATCAATCAACAAACCCTGTCCTGCATGTTGTCTCTTTTCCCCCAGCTATTTGCTTGCTCATTTGAAATAAAATGTATACGTTGTATGACACTGTTCACGTTTAATGCTCATGTTGTAAGTCAATCCACAGTTTTTAGAAAATGTTGTGATAAGTACGTCCATGTTCTCTCCCGGTCACTACAGTCAATCCGGGTTCGCAGTGTCAGGGCCCGGTTTTAGCCCTGACACCGCAAAGAGCGGCCCTTCTCCCCAAGCGCCTTTTCACCTTTCTTCCCACGATAACGTCCACTCTCGCCCACATTTTTTTCGCGCTGCCCGTAACCCTTATCGGCATTCTCGCCGATAGCCCCTTCTCCCCCCGCCTTCTTCGGATCACCAAAAGCCCCTTCTCCCCCCGCCACGTGTACTCCAGGGGAGGGACCCGTCCTTCTTGGCGGCTGCGAACTGCCATCCACATCGTTTGTTACGGCGCCGTCTTTGGCACGATCATTGTGCCGTGTAGAATCCTGCCGGAAGGGGAGTGATTGTCTGCGCCTGAATTGAGTTCCTCGATTGAAAACTCCCCATACAGGATAGGTCGAATGGAGATTCTAACGAGACGGCACCTCCAACCGTTGCCGATAACGGGGCAGCAGGGAGGAATTAGAGGCATCAAAGGAGGAAGAAAGAAGCTGGCGTGCATGAGAAGGGGGTGGAGGACCTTGATGCCGCGTTTAGGGTTGGCCCGCATGCAGACTACATGAAGAAATACGGTCACAAGGTTCTTCGGATGCGCGATTTGGAGGAACGCAATCCAAGCTTATCGCCTGCATTCCCTCAGATTGTAGGTCCAGGCTACTCGGTTTAGGCGGCGTAGGCAATAATCATCATCACCATCACCATGACCATCAACGTAAAACCCTAAACTAGGCATGGCAAAGTTTTGTGTGGCGGCACCATTTCCAGCACTTTCGAACTGTGTTTTTTGCCGTCTAGCGACATATCCAGGAAGTCCAAGCTCTGCGTCAGCGATCGTTGCTTCAAAACCTTGGAATCGCCGAAGGAACTTTTCAGTAAGTTCCCTGCATTTCTTGCTTTTTATTTCATTCCATTTCGGTAAGTTCTCTGTCATTCTTTCTTTCCATTTCTTTCGGTGATGCATACGGTCTTTCTTGCATTCCATTTCAAACGTGGGTCGTTGGAAAGTAACCTGTGTGAAGATGTAGGATATTTTGCAAAGCGTCCAGGTTTAGGGTTTCAGGGTTTTAGGGTTCCCGATAATCGTTTCTTGCGATAAGGTTTCATATTGTTCGGCAATGTCCTCCCTCGCAGAACTGTAAAAATGCCGAAGCGGCCGGGGTGTTTCTGCAAGGCACTATTTGATGAGATCCCGGTGGAGAACAGGAAAGGGATTCCGCCCGCCTACAACAAGGAAACCGAGAGGATCGAGCAGCTATTCGTCATTGAGAACGACCACATTTGGCGCGATAGCTGGGAGGTGATGGAGGCGAGGGCACTTATCCTCGAGCCGCACGGACCGAACTCGCCCATCGTACCCAGTGGACAAACCGGCCCTAAGAAGATACTGTGTATACATTGCAACACGACGCACCAGAAGGACAGATTCAACCTCCACCGCAACCATGCATTGTGCGAAGGGAAGGGGAAGGCGAGCGTGAAGATGCCGTCGTATCCCAATTTGGGCGTCAGGGATGTGGCAAACTTTGTAGCACGACTTCGGGATCGCGGGTCGGTGGAAGATGCAATTCAGGTATTCGGCACCATAGAGCCGATAGCCACGAAGAGGAGGCCTCCGAAGGTTGCCGATAATGAGGAGGAACCGAATAGTCGACATCCAATTAAGCGCGGTAAGAGGGTGGCACAGGCGGCACAGGAGGGCCCTTCGCTTCTGCGTACCGCGGCGCCTTCTCGGAAAAGACCTCCGCCCCCAAAAGCTATGTCCAGTGACGATACTTCTTCCTCGGCAGAGTCGGGAGGAGATCACAGCACAGATCATGAGGCCGATAACGTAGGGACTCTGGCTGTTTACGCCGAGAAGGGCGGTCTTCGGTCCGGGGATGATGCCTCTAGGAATTCCGGTGCCGAGAACCCGATATCAAAAGTCCGGAAGGCCGCACTCGCGCCGGCGCGAAAGAGCGATTCCTCCATCGTCCTCCGGAAGGCGGAGCTTGCGAAGCAGGCTGTACCGAAGAAGAAGGTGGCACAAGCTGAAGAGGGCACGAAGAAGACAAGATTTGAAGAGTCCACGAAGAAGACAAAAACATTCGGGCCCCCAGCAACGGCGAAAAGGCTTACGGGAATGTCTGTGGAAGAGACCGCTATGGCGAGAAGGCATCGATCCCCACCGGTGCAACATCGGTTGAGAGAGACGAGTTATGCCGAGAGACCCTCCGACTCTGACGAAGGCACGCCGATAACCTCGCACGAATCCCCCCCGTCCTCGGCCCAGAAGGAATTTCGACAGCCGCTGACATTGACCAAGATACTTCGGCCATGCTCTAATGAAGGTGCGAATCCCGATAAGCGCCTCATTCTGGGGGCGAAAGGTAGCAGGGAGCAAGATTTGGAGTTGGAGAGGGCCGAGATGATACGGCAAAGAATCCCGATCACAGTACAGCGAAAGAGGTCAAGATAGAGGCAGTGAGAGGAACGTGGGCATACATGACGCACGAGAAGGAGTGCGTCGAGTTAGAAGCTAGGTTGGCAGCCGAAATGGAGAACACAAAGCGGTATAGGGAGAAGTTAGTCAAGGTCAAGATTAGTAAATTTGATGCCGAAAGGGCGGTGGAGAGAGAGGCTATTCGATGGGACTTCAACAACCTCTTCAGGTATTGTGCGATGAACAAATTTCTTCGACCATTGCTGCACCCACTGCCATGGACGCACAACATTGACGAGGCTCGAGAGGTCGTGCACCGTCTAGCGCGGATCAGAATCAAGAGTGTCTTGTCCCCGACTCCAGCTATGCTGTTGAAGTGTTACTTCGTTTGCAACGGGCTCTCTCGGATGTAAGTTTTTCCTTCTCGCCACAGACTTGTCCCTTATCGTGTATTCTCGTCCCTTATCCTCTCTTCTCGTCTCTTCTCATCCCTTATCGTCCCTTATCGTCCCTTATCGTCCCTCTTGACTCCGTTGTTTTTCAGGGGCCGGAATATGTGCAACCCTAGCGTAATCCCCGGACCTGCTAGCATTGCAATGTACGTGGACGCTCCAGAGACAAATTGGGATGGGCCGTCTCAAATGTACGAAGTCCTGAGTCCCTTCTTCTTCGGAAGGGACGCATCCGAACTACACCTCCCGATATCGCAGGCGTTCTCGCGGCTCCGCAACAACAAGCATGGCGGGCGAGATTCTATATTAGGCTTCATCGCAATGGTCCATGCTCGCACTGTCGTGGACACGGCAAGGAGTCATCCAGAGGATTTTGCTCGACAGTGGTGTGCTGCCGATAATGGTACCTACGAACACTGGGATACCCTGGACAAGAATTGCTTGGCAAGGGAGGATCTGGACTTCATGTATGCCGACTTTGTTCCACGTAAGATTTATCCGATAACCCCGTCATTCATCTAACTGTTTTCTTCCTCATTTTTGGTATCTTCGTTATTTCCCTGTGACTAAACGATAAGCCTTATGCAGGCACTATAGATCCTATCGGGGCACGCGAAAGGGAACTTGCAGAGGCAGATTGCAAGAAGGCTGTGTTCCGTCTGGTGAAAAGAGAGTGAGATCGGCGAGAAGGGCATCCACTGGCTTCACATGACGAAATTCGGCGGGAGACATCTACCCGAACAAGGGACCTCGAGGGTGCAGCCACCTTTCTTCACATGGACGAAGGAACCACAAATGAATTCCGCGTCCAGAATCGGTACCCGAGGAGTAACGACGGCGATGGATTCTCCGATTAGGGTCCGGACGAAATTACAGAGGAAGCACAAGAGGGGCCTAGCGATGAAAAACGTCAGGAAGTTGTTCCCGATAGCCTCCAGGAAGAGCCCACTACTACATCGGTGAAGTCACCGGGCCGTCCCGCCGATAATCCATCTCACATGGAATTTTCGTGGACACAAGTAATGAATGACCCTTCCCTCGGCATTGCGGAGTCTTTACAGTCTCCGGTGGGACTATCTCAATTCGAGACCCCTAGTCATCATGTTGTGTTTGGGGGTATGGGGGAGACGGAACCCGGCATTAAACCCCACCATCTATCGTTCCCTCTGTCGAGTCAAGGTATTGAAAACCTGGACTCTACTAACAGTCCCCTAGTTGTTCCCGCGAAGCCTTGCGTGGCACTCTTGGAAACTCAAGAAATCCCCAAGAATCCTCCCTCTTCGGAGTCCGATTACACTTCTCCGCCACGGCCCAATAACCCTCCAAGCCCGCCAGTGCCCGATAACTCTGCTAGCCAGCTAGTGCCCGATAACTCTACTAGCCCGCCAGAGCCCCATAACCATGCGAGTCTGCCAGAAGCCGTTAAGCCTGCTCCCCCGCCTGATAGCCCTGCTCTGATTTCTGATCCCGATAACCTTGCTCCTCCGCCGAAGCCCGACAACCCTGGTCATCCGCCAGAGCCCGATAACCTTGCTCCTCCACCAGATTCCGTTAAGCCTGCTCCTCCGCCAAAGTCCGATAGCCCTGCTCCAAAGGAGATGGACCCCGAGGAGATCAGTCTGGCATTGCGCTTTATCAAGGAAGCACAAGAATCTGGGATGACCAGTATTTGGGTTTATCCTGGACTCGAAGAGCGTGTTCAGAACGGAAGGGAAGGACAGAAGGCGGCGTATACGTGCATGTTGGAGGAGAATCACGGAGTATGTACGTCAGACTGTGTGTCCTGGGAGAAAGAGCCCTCGCTCTGCTACGAAGCCGCGGAGCATGATGCATCCACGATAGAGAAGAACCTCGGTATTATTGTGGAGGTCCTAAAACTCAGATGAGTGTTGTCGTCTATGTTATCGTGTTCTCCAACACCTGCTGTTTATCGGCACCTGTTGTCTAACGTCCGCTTTCTTCTGAATTGCAGGCCTCGTTTTATTCATCCGAAGGACCTGACTGGAGGTATGAGGTTTTTCGGTCCAGACCTTCGGCAAGCCGTGGATGTCTCGCTTGCACTAGAGGACTGGCATTGCATGCTAAAAGACAAGCGGGAAATGGAAGGCACATTTCTGGATTTCTTCCTTAGGCATGTCGTCTACAGGGCGAAGAAGCATGTTCGAATCCAGTATCATCACACGCACAACTGGTTATCGCCGACCTTGTAGTGCTATCTGGCGGATGAAGGGAAGGACTGGGATGACATCGTGAGCTTTCTCAGCCGCTCGTTCCGTAGCACCACCAAGACGCCGAATACCCTTATCGTCCCTTACCACGATAAGAGTCACTGGAGCATATTCGTTGTGGAACAAAGGCAAACATATCACCTGGACCTAGCGAAAGGCATGCACAAGGGTCGGGAAGTGAACAACTTCATCTTCCTTGTACACATGGGATGGGCAAACGCGAAGGGCGTGAGGATCGGATCTCGAAGTTGGACTGAATGGCAGAGTCGATCGCCGATAAGGTTGCCACTGCCTAATCAGAAAGAAAGCTGGGAGTGTGGTTTCATGGCACGCTTGGCCTTCTGGCAATACCTTATCGCACGTGGTCGGCGCAAAGAGGCGGAGGAGAAGACCGTGACAATGGGGACAAAATATTTGGACTGGGACGGGAAGAAGGCGTACCGATGGTTCATGCAAGCGGTCTACACGGAGATTGTCGCACCGCTTCCGTTCCACGATGCCCTTAATCTATGTGGTCAGGATACGGTGGAGTTTGGAAGCGGAAGTCCGGACGTAGTTTTTGTGGAAGCCGGTACAGAGACGGCGAAGAAGAAGGAAGTCCTAGTTCTCGGTATTTCGGAGACAGTGGGGGATCGTGATCTTCAGGGCTTCAACGTGCTCACAAACCCACTAGTGACTCGAGGAAGGCGGAAGAAGTCAACCGCGCCGAAAAGCCCAAAAAAACCGAGAAAACCGAAGGGCACCACCAAGACGAAGAAGTAGGCGATAAGGGGGGGTGTTGTATACAGGCAATAGACTCTAGGAATTTGTATAGATTAATAGGATGCCGGTGTTGTACATTTCATTCATTGTAAATGACAAAGTTTTCGATAGCGTATATAAACGGAATTTGAGACCCCCTTGCAGAGGCCTGTACGCGGAACTTAAAATCCAGTCTTTGCCAATTATATTGAATGTTGAGTTTTAACTTCATAACTAAAGAAATATAACTTCACTGAAAATTTCAGTCACTGCATGGAACTTAATCTAAGAGCATCTTATCGGCAGTATTCCACCGATAAGATTACTAATGATTATCGGCGCAGATTAGCAGCTAAAATCCTCTGCCCTTTCTACTCAACCTTATCGTCGCCGATAACCTAAGTCGTTTCTTGAGTTAGTCTTTCGCTAGCTAGAACGGACCTCACCTGAAAACCTCTGGAATCCAAGAAGTCATGCAACCTTCGGAGCCTCATTCCAAGACTGTCTTCATTTGTGGGGAGCGGTGCAGCTATCTCCTGGAGTAGATGAAGCATTCCGGCTTCGATTTCAGCCTCCAACCTTGAGAGGGTGGCATCGGTGTTGCGCAAAGCTGCATCCAAGTGCCTTGCCAACAACGGTTGTCGATAAGCCTTGTCGAGTAGCTTCAGGACAAGCTGATGCATACGATCAAAGTCGCATACCCATGTCTCCCCTAATTCTCGAAGGTTGGAAGGCACTGGGATTACATCTCCGGTTTTGGTATCGGAGGGGACACCATTATCGGAGAAGCCCTCGGTATTCGGGTGTCGACCATTGTCTTGGCGGAGGAGATTCGTCATTCCACCTTGGATTGTGCCACGAAGGGAGCCCAGATATCTAGCAATTTTTCCCTCCGCCAGGTCCGGTCTTGTCATTTTCAGGACCTTAACCTGGTGCTTACAGATGTTACCTTTCAGGGAATGAATACATTGGCAGACATCCCATTCGGTGCACGAATTGTATACCGCATACGTAAGGTGTCTCCTATTCGAGGATTTAACGTATGCAGGACCTCCCGACCACTCGAGCAAGGTGACCACATTATCCGGAATTGTATTTGCTTGGTTGATTGTATTGACCATGATCTGCCGCTGCCTCTTGTTCTTTATAAAACCGTTCAGCTTACACCAGTGACTGTAATCATACTTCTCAATGACATTTCCTGTGAGCTTATAGATAAGCCAGTCCATCCTTCGGCCAATAAGCTTCCTTTTGGATTGCCGGAGCACTGCTTTCATGTTAGAATGGTATGATTCGATTGCTGCAGTGGTGTCCTAGCCAGCATGGGGGATTTTCCGGTCTCCCACAACCCACATTTTGATTTTTGGAAGCCATTCCTTGTCGAAGTACTTCTAGTATGCATCAGCATCTGGCAAA
Source organism: Bryoerythrophyllum caledonicum (assembly GCA_963971425.1). NCBI lineage: Eukaryota > Viridiplantae > Streptophyta > Bryopsida > Pottiales > Pottiaceae > Bryoerythrophyllum > Bryoerythrophyllum caledonicum. The sequence goes on from OZ020521.1 coordinate 24,848,973, forward strand.
AGAGCCTTAGCTTCGGCGTAGACGTGCTGCACCCACTCTACCAAATTCCACACCTTATCGCCGAGAGCTCTCGTGGAAGGGTCTTGGAAGTCACTTGGTGTCTCTGATACGTACATAAGTGAGCCCACAATTCGCAAGGCTCTGGCCCTCGTCTCCATGTCTTTCAACTTAGCACATGCATTCTTCTGCCACGCTCGACGAACATGCCAGAGACATAGAAATAGATGCGAGTGCGGCCAAACCTCCTTGCGATAACCCGACAAGCCGATAAGTACAACTCGGTGAAGCCCGTCACCCGATAACGTAGGAATGCTAAATGGCTTACCGAAGAGAGTTGATCTCATTATCGGCGTCGTCAAGTACAAAGGCAGTCGATCTCCAGTCCGGCCTTATCTCCACCAACTTCTGCTTCAGAGCGCGTATCCAAGGCACAAGATCTGTTTGTTTGGATTTCGCAGTGATCACGAAAGCCACTGGATCCCCGTTTCTCCACTCGTCGAATACCATCATCGTGAAGAGCGGATACTGGACACGCAAACAAGAAATTAAGCGGTATGGGAGTGAGTGCTTCTAATCTCTAGAAGGACCTTACGCGAACCACGGTATAGGTATGTGTACCTTTTTGTTGTTCGTTGCGAATGTCCCGTCTATATCAATAATGTTTTCGTGACTGTATTTCAGCATCATGTGCGTCTGAAATGGGGTTTAAATCCCAATGACGAAGGGTACGTTATCGGCATTCAGTACTCTGTCAACCTTGTTGCTCGGGTCTTGATAGTAAAAAACCGTATCTCGGTTTTCTCTTACCCACATTCTCACACTCTCAACGTCGTTGTCGTGTTTCTTGTATAGTTCTTGCGCACGGACTCCGCATATGTTGCGGATGTCCTCCATGCTAAGGAAACAATCATGAGAAGGCGTAAGAGTGCCCTCATTGCGTGCCTTCAGTACCAGCTTCTGGTGCTTCTGTATTATAGCTGCCATTGGAACTTGCTCCTCAAATTGCCTGAGAACCCAAATCCTTACTTCCTCCGACATGTACTTCCGAAAGCGGAGCTTTCCCCTCTGCACATTGTCCTTATCGTGGACGATAAGGCCCTGTGTGTCGACATGTTCCGAGCGAAAGTACCCTATCTCGGCGATATATGGGAGGAAATAGTACCTCTTTACGTAGAATTGACATTGGCAACCCACTTTCATAGACCCCCCTTCCTTCGCATCCGTGGCACGAGGGCCTTTCTGGCTAGCGCCGGAAGTAAGTTGTTTCCCTTTTTTATTGTATTTTGATGGCGTTGGTGTCATTTTGGGCGTGATAGCTTGGATCTTGTCCCTATTGTCTTCGGGACCATATTGACAACGCCATCTGCTTATCGGGAATGACCATTAGAGATACGTGCAGTACTGAAGAAATATTATGGCACAGCCGATAAGCAGATAAACCGTGCATATCGTGATATCAGAGGTCGAGATTCACTTACCGCTGGTACTCGATGTGGCAGTTCCACCGATAGTGCGTCTTCTCGCCGACGTTTGTGGGGTCGTTCTTGTCGCGGAGGAAGGTAGTCTCGACGTCCTTTCGGCCAGACTGCTCACCCTCCACGAAATCCAAGACCCTATCCCAGGGAATGTAGGCGATAAGTTTGGACTGCTTCCTCTTAGATGATTGCGGATCCTCTACAAACCTCGTATCATTCTCGGCCTCCATGTTCCACCTAAGATATTTCCATGTCAAAATTCCTGGAGGAGGGTTCTGTAATGAATCGCGCATCCGAAGAACCTTGTGACCGTGTTTCTTCAGGTAGTCTGCATGCGGGCCTTCCCGAAACGCGGCATCAAGGTCCTCCACCCCCTTCTCACGCACGCCAGCCGGTTTCTTTCTCCCTTGACGCCTCCATTTCCTCCATGCTGCCCCGTTATCGGCAACGGTTGGTGGCGCTATTGCGCCAGAATTCCCATTCGACCTGTCCTGGATGGGGAGATTGAGATCGAGGAACTCCATTCACGCAGATACAAGCACTTCCCTTCCGGGAGGGTGCTACATGGCACAATAGATGGTGTGAAAGACGGCGCCGATCGCAAACGATGTGGATGACACTTTGCGCTGGCAGCCGCCGAGAAGGGCGGGTCATTCTGGAGTACACGTGGCGGGGGAGAAGGGGCTTTCGGTGATCCAAAGAAGGCGGGGGGAGAAGGGGCTATTGGTGAGAATGTCGAAAAGGGATATGGGCAGCGCGAAAAAAATGTGGGTGAGAGTGGACATTATCGTGGGAAGAAAGGCGAAAAGGCGCTCGGGGAGAAGGGCCGCTCTTCGCGGTGTCAAGGCTAAAACCGGGCCCTGACACCGCGAACCCAGATTGGCTGTAGTGACTGGGATGTTCTCTTAGGTAGCTTAGGTAGGACTTGGTGTTCTAGAAAAGTCAAAACTGTTTGCCTGTCCAGCATGTGGACACTTACTTGCCGAAGTTTCAAACGTATTTACACCTCTGTTTACATGAATGCAAGCTTGCTGTGAATAATTGTGATAAAGTGCCAGCTTGCCCAGCCCTTGCTGAAGTTATGATACGCATACAATTATATTGCAAGTACATAATCCCTATTAAAAATATGCTAGAGTTATCGGCTGTGAATCATTATTGTTTGGATACTATTCTGGAACGGGTCAATGTTAAACGTGCTAGTCATGCAAATGTGTCTGTAATATACTCTTGCAAATGTTTTCTTTCAACTAAAAATTTGTTAGAAGTAGTGTTTGTGAAAGATGTTCTTCCACTAAGACTTAGTGATTGTGGAATGCAAATGTAATGATAACCTCTTCTTTCAAATTACACCCCTAAGAGGTCCACAACTTAATTTGTGGAAAGAGATAAGTGTAAAGATGATAAGAGATAAAACTCCATACATTACTTCAATTCATATCTTTTACACATCTCTTGCATGTCACAGAATGGCATCCTTCACCACACCTTCCTCCACAAGGAAATTATTTGAAAATGTAAGTGATGAAAATCTAAACAATATTAGTGTTAGAAAATGGTATTGATGTGAAAAGAAGTAGAGAGATGGTTGTACAAGGAAGTGAAAGACACACAAGGTAGTAAAACAAAGCTTAGAGTGAGATGTTGCCTTATTTCAAAGGCCTTTACTCATATTACCACTTAGTGGTGTCTAAAGTATCTTGCAAGTGGCTTCTCAAGCAACTTGCAAGCCCCTTTATGTCAACTCATGGCCACCCACTTGTCCTTGCTAATCCATGCAAGACATGTGGGTTGGTCTTAGCTCTTTGACCTTGCGCCATACATATACCTCTCAAGTTTCTTTCACCTCTCTTCCTTTTCTCCCCATTTATTTTCCCCTCTAAATCTACCTCAATAACTATTTACAATGCCGTAATAAGTATGAGCAACTCTTAACTCCAACAAACGTCTTGTAATGGTTGTGGTCCATCAAGTCAGAAAAAGACTAAGGGGAAGTCACCTCTCTAGGTGAAACGCCTTCCTATCTGGCTTGGATTCCATGCCATGAATGCAATTGCAAAAAGTGCTAATAAATCCTTTGAGCAAAGCCTTTTGGTCACAGAATTGACCAAAAAAGGCATGACAAAGGAAGATGTTGTCGAACATGTGGAGTCCACACCTTCCTTCCCATATGTCACACAAGAAGAGTGGCCCTCTAAACGTGAAGATGGAAAGGACGGTATTCACTTCAATCTTATCCAACTTCCATTAGATGTGGAAGTTGATGAGCATGGCTTCTCTTTGGATTCCCATATTATAATTCACTTTGAAATCGGAGATAGAAATCTTACAAGAGATGTTGTCTTTGAAATGACTAAGGCAAGGTTAAAATCAATGAACATTATGGTAGTGGGGTCCTTCGAGAGCCAATAGCCATCTTATGTTTCCATGGATCAAGGAAGAGGGCGCACCTTGTCCACGCACTCTCTTGGCTTTCATCACCACATCCGCTGGTAAGTCCAATGCCTCCTCCACCTGAAGTAATGCCACCGCCGAGGCGTTGGCCTGGAGAAGAGCCTCCTTGCAACTCTTCTCTACCTCCAATGCTCGGCTCTTCATCTTCGCCATATTAATGGTGAGTCGGATGACCTTCTGCTCCATGATACGGAGGTCATTAGCCCCTCCAATATTCTCCTTGACCGCGATGACCAGTCCTTGGGAAGGTGGATTGCCTACCAAACTGCTCACATGTCCTAGAGTCTTATCTACGTCGTCGACATACACACGAAGAGCTTCTATCAACTCGGAAGCACGGTGAGTGTGGGAATCCGTTAAAAGCTCTAACGGAATGCTAAATCCGGAGGTTTGGATGTGACCGGATCCGATAAGTCCGTCAAGCCCGGAAGGCTCTGGAAAAATCCGAAACCGGGAGCAATCCGGAATCCGAAAAACGCCATCATAACTGCAACAACACCCAACTGTCATCCGTACGCCGTCAAGGGTATAGGAATGGGAGTCCATTTTTGTCGTCTTCCATTTCTTTGTTTGCTCTCTCTCTCTCTCTCTCTCTCTCTCTCTCTCTCTCTCTCTCTCTTTCTCCTCCCTACCTTTTGTCTTCTTGCTGTGATAGTCCGGAAGTGTTTCCGGTAGAGAGTGTTTTGGGTGAGGTCGGTGCGTCCAAGTGTGACCGGAGAGACTGTGAGGTTAGAAGGTTAGCTTTCTTTTGACATGGTGGATCAGGGACCTTCACAGGCAACCCGAGGTACTACAACGCTATCGTCGGTGCAGCAGGTTTCGCCAATTATATCGACGGATCCGAAAGAGCTCGGAGTCCTCGAGCACTTCCTCGACGTCATGGGGTGCCGCAGACTGCTGGATGTCGCATGGGGCGTGAAGGACGTCAAGCTGGTGGTGAAGCTCCTCGAAAATCCGGACAACCGATACGATGGCACGATCCGCGCACCTACGCGTTCGCAAGCGGAGTCGTAAAGACGGCGGAGCGGAAGGATGAGATATTGAGGGATGGGTTCACGAAGGCAGCCAATCCAAAGGAAGGATACAACACCGACGATTTATGGCATCAAGGCGCCCAGATTGTAGTAAGGTTTCTGAATCCCATCTTCCACCCGGAAAAGCCAAAACGGGTGGTTTCTAAATGGGCAGCAACAATCTTGGGATCGATGAGGGGAAAAATTTTCAGTAGATTGGGCGTCGCTTATGAGCGACATGGTCACCCGGATGGTTAAAGGTCTCTAGAAGGTGAAGAAATCTGGAACCCCCCTACCCTCTTACTTCACTCACCTGTATGTGCGTCACGACATCCTTACGCCAGAGGAGCAAGATGAGTATGAAGAACTGCTCAACATCCAGATCTATGCCGGACCGGAGGGAGCATCCGACAAAGAAGGCATGGAGGTGGCACAAATTCCACCTTTGGAGCTAGTTCTCCATCCCCGGAAGAGGAGTCGGTTGGCACAGAGGGTATCGGCACCAAACCAGTTGCATCGAGCCAGCCAACCGATATGCAAGAAGTACACGAACCCCCTGGGCCATTTCGTAGAGAAGGTCGTGTGCTGCCCGCGGAACCACCGACACTCACAGGGCTAATCGGACCGGACCTTCTGGAGCTCATCGAGCACGTGGCGTGGAGGGCTGCCCTCATTTGCCAGTCAGACGTAGATCACGTGAACATCCTTGACAGAATCCGACAGGAGTTGGAAGTTGATAGGATGGTCGATATACACACACAGATCGGACAACTCAAGAAGAACACTCGTTGACTCCGGGCACAGGAGGGTCAACAGGCGGCTATAATCCAAAGTTGCGACAAATTCGTGATGCAGCTAGACAAGATGGAGATGACAGTGGAGGAAGCAAAGGCGATGCGGAAGGAAGCCAAGGATCGGGCAAATGCCTCGGCCCGTGCCTTGGCAGAGGTCTGAGCAGCTCTCGTCTTTTTTGGTTGATGATGTCAACCGGAGTCTTCTATTCACCGAGCTGCTGGAGAAGGAGGACAAGCTGAACGGGTTTGAAATCATCAGGTTCCTCCACGACCACAATAGGAAGATGGAGAAGACCTAGAGAAGGATGCAAAAGCTGGTGGGGAACATGTCTCCGGAAGGACTAGAGACCCAAAGTAGACAAGCATCGGAGGACTGGTCCTTTCCGGTACGAGTCACGACCACTCCGAATGAAGCAAGGCCCTCAGGGTGCATCTGGAGCACTCTGGAAAGCAGAAGGCGATCTTGACCACTCCAGATTCTACTGCACCTATGAGATGGAGCCCCTTGGCAACCTTAGCACGGATACAGACAAGCAATGGACGGAGCTACTGCCGGAGATGAGTCCGCAAGAAACGCCTTCTCCCATCTGGCCTACACATACTCCTCCCTCATCGAGCCGCCGGAAGTTGACACCTCCGCTAGCCCGACGTTTGATGATGGGCCTTTGTTGCAATTTGTAAAGACAATATCCCTCCGGAATGGACCCAATTGTTGACACTAAATGCTTCCAAAGTAACTGTGAGTGGCCAAAATGGGCCCTCACTCTTTCTCTTCATTTTCCCAAGTTTTTTTGATAGAATTAACCAAATTTTAGTTAAATTGGTGGACAACCCATCTATTAGAGTCAAATTCCTAATAAATAGGCCTAGCGCCATGATGTGACACTAAAATTCCTATTCTTCCTCCTCCCTACTAATATGTTTGAAAGTGTAGTGGAAGTGGAATGGAAATGAAGAAAAAAGATTAAAAATGAAAAGAAAAGTCCTTGGAAAATGACAAAAATTCGAGAAATGGGTCAAAAAATATGGAAAAAATTGGAAGAGTGTCTCCTAGCAGGTAGAAGTAGTGGTAAAATTTCTAGAATTTTCCAAGTTGAATTGTTATTTTATTCTAGGGTTTGACTAGTTGATTGACGGGTTGACCGTTTGGGAAAAATACTTAAGAAACTTCAAAAATGCTAAGAAAATTTAGGTAGACTAATTAGGGTGCTGGGAATCCAGCTGTGTGGTTATTTTTTGAGTTAATAAGTAAATTGCAAATCATCAGTAGATGGTATTAGATCTAGTTTAAATAGTTTTTAAAGAGCAAAAGAAAAAAAAGAAAAAAAGGAAAAAAAGTGGTTGGAGGTACTTCTCCATGCTCATGCCACATGACAAATCTAGCCACCATGAATTTAATGTTAGGGCGGCTTGTCAGGTGCAAAGCGGCGAGTTGAATGCTCGTGATAAACTAAAAAATTTCAAAAACGGCTATAAGTAACCAATCTTGCACTACTGTGAGAGATCGTGTGCTGCCCCAGAAAAAGAAAGAGCCAGTCTTGTCGGGGAAAAGAAAATAAAATAAAATAAAAAAATGGCCTGGCCGAATCTCGGGCGAAACTGAGCTGAGAGACTCTCTGTTTTTGGGAGGGAGCAGTTTTTTTGGAAGGTGCGCAAGTTGTGCCGAGGGGGTGAGTTGGGCTCGTGTTGGAAGTTGGAGGTTGGCTGCTGCGTGTGCAAGCGAGGAGTCTGTGCGCGTGGGAGCAAGTGGGGGTGAGAGTTGGAGCTCGCGCGATCTGGGGTGACGTTGGAGAGGCACGGGCAGGCGAGGAGTCTGTCTGTGTTCGAGAGGGGGGATCGAGATCAACTACGGGGGATGTTGTCTGTGCCGCGAGGGTGTGGCGATCGGGTAGGGGGCTCGAGCTGTAGTGTGGCGCCAGAGGGCGCCTGAGTGGGACTGAATTCTGGGGTTTCGGTGAAGGCGTGTGTGTGTGTGGATCCGGTTGGACGAGGCAGCGATAACGTGTGGGAGGACGCTACATGTGCAGGCGGAGAGTGTTGGTTGCGGGACTGCGCGGTCCGTGATTATGATCACGAGGCAGAGTTTTGGAATTGGAGATACGGACGAGAAGGCGACGTTGTTGCGCTTGTTGCGCGGAGGCACGACGAATGTAGGGTGGAATCTGCTGAGTGCGGGCCGTGGTGCTCTGTTGGAGGTCGGCGTTTGGTGATCGTGGAGCTGTGCGCGGCGTGGGAAGAGTGCGAGCGCCGTATGCGTGAGGGTCCGGGTAGAGAGCGCCGAGGGGGCTGTTTTTTTTTCTGGGTGTACACGAGTTGCGCCGCAGAGGTGCGCCTGTTGGGATCATGCGCGCGCAGGTGGAGTGAGTGAGTGCGATTGGTGGCGATCGTCGTGGGAGGAAGGTGTAAGCTGGGTTTTTGAAGAGAGAGTGTGGACGGGAGTTGGGTGTATGTGAGGCGGTCGGTGTTGGTTGCGTGACTGCAGGTGCGAGGAGTTCGGTTGCTAGAGGCACTGTGGGGCCCGTGATTTTTATCACGAGGTTTGGCTTTTGAGTTCGGATGAGAGTGCGCCGCTGGTGGCCCGGAAGCGAGCATCGAGGGGCGGCTTGCGCGATCAGGAGGGGTCAGGGTGGAGGTACGGGCGTTGCCTGAAGGGCGAGAGGAGAGGCCTCGAAGATCGCCACTGCCTCGGACTTGTACTCCAGCCTGTGCGAAGATTCTTCCACTCCCTTCT